>JAHYSP010011082.1:0-11762 GCA_019455505.1 Pleochaeta shiraiana | reverse complement strand
AGTTCATAGGTACTCCGGTGCGAGCATTAACTTTATACCCTGTCTTTTATTCATTTACTTGAGACAGGGTATAAAATTAATGCTTGCACTGGAGTACTTTATCACAACCATATAGATTGTTCGTACACATATAATCCTCAGGAGTTGGTTATGCACTTTGATGGGTATAAACTACACAGATCAGAGATAAAACCACAACTACTACTCTCATACAAGAATCTGAATTGTGAAAGTCAATTTTCGAATACTAGGCTAAAAGGCTTTGTAAGACCCTGGTAATGTCTATTTGAATTTCACAATTTAGATCCTTGTATGGGAGTACGCTAATGCTCGTTGGCGTAAATCTTAATGAGATTGTGCAGACTGATAGTTCACGAGTAAAATCTTTACTACCTCTTGCCTCTCTAAAGCAATCGATTTGATGCAGACACAATGGCGCCATTGAAAGAAGATTAACAGGGTTTGTTTGATGCAGTCGCTGCAAGCTCAATTAATATGTACAGTGTTCAATCCCTGCATATATTCAGAAAAAAACTTAATCGTGACTCTAGCTTTAGTTACGCTTACGAGCTTTAGCGTAGATGAAAGGGTACGTACTGTTTAGCAAATTTTAGCATACTGAATAGAATTTCCCACAAGTGACCTGCGCTATACGAACCCAGACACATGGAAAGGTCATCAAAATTCGTGAATTAATCATAATATAAGAGATAGAAGATATCTTCGTCATTTTTATATTCACATTTGAAATACCACAAAAAAAATTGGAAAACACATTTAATTTACAGTATATATATTCGAATTCTGCGGGTAATACTGAGTCGAATGGCTATTCATCAAGGGCATTGTATCAGAGATCTTCTAGAAACAAAAGTGGATAGGAGCACTGTACAAGGTGTGATCTGGGTCGGAGAATAGCCCTAGTGTTCTGATAGTCTTAGACTTAAGATAGCACAATAATAAAACTAATACTACCTCTACAGTATAAATACATCCTATAATCAAATCCTTAAAAAATATAAACAAAGAAAATGAATCAAAAGCCGGAGTAAATTCCCAACGTGCAACTATAGGTAGTAAAGTCAGTATCTATTTGTAATATGCTGCCGTAGAATGCCTGTGCCGATACCATGTTGCTGGCGTGACTCGTTGCCTCTTAATTCGCATTACTTCATCTAGAAGAATTTTATCACATATGATATCTGTCTGACCATTGAGGTATACTTCAAGGAGTTGAAAAATACCTTTAAATTCTTGATGCTTTAACATCTTGAAAAGAGAAGTCTTTATAGCCATGTCACTGATCAGACCTAACATTTTATTGTTGCTGTCAAGATCTTCCGATATTTCTATGTTACTAGATTCAACTTCAGAAAACTCTGTACCTGAGCCATTTTCATAATTCAAACTAGGTTCATTTTCCATCTCGGTATGAATTAATATAAACAAATCTCGGTACTCTGGTCGAAGGACTAGGTGCTCACGGACCCAAGATGGACTGTCTCTTTGACGTTGAATCTCTAAAAGTTTTTGGGACGATTTTATATTTTTTCAAAGCAACTTCTGATATGCTTTCAAAGCAAAAATAGACTCAAAAAAAAAAAAGGATTACATACACATATCCATTTTTCAACGGATATATATGGTATCTTAATATATCCTGGCGCATTACCAGGGAATGTTGGGGATCATCCCAATCTTTTTTTAATTTCTTCCTCCAGGCAGCTGTGGCTTTTCGATAATTTTTAGATATTATCGCATTCATAGTTTCAATTTCTTCAGGAATCACAAGAGAAGTTAAAATTGAGACAACCTAATAGATTCTCGGTCGATTATACTGGTGAAGATAGTCGTGGTTAATCCTCCACTGGTGAGATTCGACAATCATGGTTGGCTTCAGCACCGATATCTCTGCAGCACTTGCAGGCCGAACCCAGGGCCTCCACTGTTATGGTGCATATCAGTTGACAAACAAGCCTGAAGACGGAAATAATTTCGGGAATAACACCATCCATATAATTCATTAATGCACTCCAGATGTATCTGGTCAGCCGTACGGAACGTACCATTCTGGTATTGTATCATCGGATGCATATTGAAACGATGACTGAACATTCATAAGATAGTATCCCGTTCAGACACGTTTAAAGTTTCAATGCTCCCATATTCTTCAAACAAGACACTTGTTGAATTACATTGCCAACGACCATACTGGTGGTCGCTAGGTAATCTTGTTGAATAAGAACCCCAGCAAATCTCAAGCATCGGAACCAAGGCTTTGGCTTCATTTGGGTAGTCAGAACCAGGGCTTTGGCTTTATTCGGGTAGTGATGGTTCTAGCTCATCGTTTTCCTATTTTCTCTGAGCTTATTCCGAATGACTCTTTTAGCATGCCGAAAGCACAATCGGATTGTAACTTCCGGCAAAATCTGCTTGATTGTTGCTATGACAGCTCTATTTTTATCGATTTGACAAAAGTATTCTCTTTGTTTCAGGGCTTTTCGGATTAGATCCTCACTTACACCTCAATGCTTGAATGGACCAACTACAAGGTCCAGAAACATCATCATTCTACTTTTTTGACTTACAGAAATAAAATCGATCAGTTCATCGATTTTCAAGTAGGTTAGGACTCTGGGTCGGCCCTTCCTCTCTATGGGAGAGATGCAAAGACGCTTAAGAGCGTTTATAACCTGCGCAGCAGACAATTAAACTTCCTGAGCGATTTCCT
This sequence comes from Pleochaeta shiraiana, assembly GCA_019455505.1. Taxonomy (NCBI): domain Eukaryota; kingdom Fungi; phylum Ascomycota; class Leotiomycetes; order Helotiales; family Erysiphaceae; genus Pleochaeta; species Pleochaeta shiraiana. Next base: position 9,031 of record JAHYSP010011082.1, on the reverse strand, counting down.
TTTGGATTTTTCTAAATTTTTTGAGTGATTTGACCTGTTTGAATCTTATGAAATGGATTTAGTATTTAACGTTTTAGCTTACCAAAAGGCATTGATTTCTAATCATAGGAGAAAGAACAGAAGACAGACTCACCTTGCGATAGTGGGTATTTAAAAAAGAGAAAACCAATCATTCCGTGTAATAACTCAAGTTTTGTAATTTTCATATTAGATAAATTACAAAATTTAAGGTGCGAGATTTATGATTGTTGTGGAGTGTTGAATCCGAAATGAAATTTTAGCCGTTAAAATTGGGAGCTGGGATGTGGTAGAAATCTTGATGATGAAGTGGTTGCTGATTGATGAGTTTGTGTGAAGTTAATGTCTTAGTATATGGCTGGGGTTGTAGATTAACAGTGCTAGGCTGTGATACGAGCTCTGATATAGAACTAAGTCGAGAATATTTCTTATCCCTAATTCAGTGTACATATAGGGCGTCAAGTCCAACTCTACACCTCTCGTGATGTCGCTTGGGAACACCTTCTCTTGTTAGAAGGAAGCCAAGTAGAGTGGCCTCCTCCCTTCGATGAGGATACACAATCAATTTCACGGTCTCAATTATCTTTATCTCTCTGCACCAACCCCCATCACCTCTTTCATGAAGCCACTCGCAATTGAATCAGATGAGTAGTTTCGAAGGCCTACTTGTCACAAAATCAAAATCACTAGTCAGGACTTTTTGTCACTGAGTCTACGAAAAACTCCATGTTACCAGACGGCATAGAGAAGTAAGACTAGGCTAGTTTACAGCATACACGACCTCTGAGGAATTTTCTGACATTTTAACACGAGCTTTTATTTATCCTGAGGCACAATAGAGGGGAGGAGTTAAAGGGAGGCTAGGAAGGGAGTGAGTGACACCCGGAGGTATTCACAAGTCTGCAGTACCCATCTGGACGGCCTCTCCGAACGCTTCAGAATGGTAGCTATGTCTTCGGATTTAGTCCTGATGTCGGTATAAGGAAAGCCCCGCACCAGGCGGTTTTTTGCAATTTTTTACCGGCTGCCATACACCCGCAAATGAGCTTCGGTTCGTTGGTTAGAGAGGAGAGATAATGTAGGGTTAACGGCTACTCTAATTGTATGATCGAATGAGGACTTGTGGGGGGAAATATTGTTGTATGGGGGCTGTAAATGAGGCATAGGAGAGGGTATATTAGCTGAGGCATAGGTATTTTCGGCCTGTAGGCAGACTGAGAAAGAACAATAATCATTAATTCTTCTTCTTCTTCTTCTTCTTCTGTTTACATGTAGTTTCTTTTCTTCAAACAAATTTTCACAGTTTTGGCATGAATCTTTCGTTGGTCGCACCAGAATTAACTAGCGAAAATTTGATTTATCCTGCAGAAGCCACTTTATTTTTGGAGGGGGACCTTATTTCCCGCTACTACGCAGTAAGTCTTCATTTGGCAAGATTTTAAAAGTGCTCAGAAACCCAATCGTTGGCTGATCGTAGGCGAGCCAATCATTGGTTTGCTGAGCACTTTTAAAAAAAAATTTACTAGCTTGCCTCAGCCTATGTACTAGGGTCGCATCCAGCAACGACATTTTGGCGCTTCTGTTTGCATTTTCCACCAGACGTAAGCACGCGTTCATATGAATTGGCATTGATATTGATAACATAAATTTTGAAATTTGAGTATTAATCAACTCAAGACAAATTTTTTAATTTTTATATTCATATTCATAAGAGAGATACTGAACATAACGTTAGATATATCATCTTTCTGGGAGCTATTCTGTCGAGGACCGGTGCTGTGACAAAAACCAGACAAGGGATTTCAGACTCCAGATCGACAAGTATCAAGGTAATCAGACTGTAAAATGAGGCAAGGGCTACACAAGGACAGCAGTTAATCAATAGTATTGAATTGCAAAGATTATACAACAAGAACAATGATTCTTCAAGCAGTGACAAGAATAAATACAAGACCCGGATCAAGAGAGTTCTGAGTTGGCAAAGAAAGAACTCTTTATGTATACAATCTCTATCAGAGTACTTCTTAAAGCTATACCAATTATGGAACTCGATAGAACAATAAGGAACTTGATAGAACTGTAATTCTTGGAATTTACAAGACCCAATAACCCATGATATCAGGATAGAAGCAAATAGAACTTGATAAAAACTACAAGAGTTTCTCAGAACATATTTTATTATAATCAGACTAAACTGATTGGAGACTATGTTTCTTCAATGAAGATATGCCAGAATCACGTGATCATTACATTGTCTGATGCAGGCTAAGTCCATCATGTGATGTGACTAAATCCCGGAAAGTAAGGCAACTTCTGACATATTCATAGATATATATCATTAATATTTAGGTAAGTCTTTATGATTATCCTAGATTTATATCTTTCTAATTTCATCTATAGATATACAACACGACGTTATCTTACAACTAAACTAGAATTGATGAAAACTCCAAGAGATCTACTGCCCAGCTGTCAATCTTCAATTTCCCAACTATAAAGACTTTTCGGACTGGCTAGATGAATAAAAGAATCTGATCTAGTGGACCTTGAGAAACTACCCAACTGACTCCTTAAAAAAAAGAGATCAACTACTGACAAATCCAGAGGTGGAAGACCTGTTACAGTAGAATAGTCCAAAAAGTACCTTTGTCCTTTTAGGGCCAACCCTAAGTTGGAAACGGAATTGTCAGGAAAACGTATCGCGTTAAAGGACTTCTGAAAATTTGGATGTAAAGCCGGTATAAGTGAATAAAAATATCGGTGAAGATTGAATACTTGTGTCGTTTGATGATTCTCATTGTGGACATGTGATTAATTCAATTGACTCCTAGTTCCGATCTAGATTAATTCCAGCAGTTCTGGAATGGCTTGAGAAAACTATGGCTACTAGCATTGACTGGAAGGCATTCAAAAATATGACTCGGCCTCAGAAAGAACAACTGGGATTACAGGCAAGTACCAGTCTTGAAGCTAGACAGAATTATGAAATATCAGAAATATCAAAAATCACTGTCCTGGACTTTCACAATTTCCGTCGCAAGTATATCAAAAAAAATTTCTCAGCTACATCAAAACTTCTGGGACAGCTTGCTTAAATACGCCCAATTGGTTTTACAAGAGGATGGCATAGCAACACTATAGGAGGTACCAGAGGACAAAATTGGTTCTGAAAATGTCTTCTTTTATACCTTTTCTACCAATTGGCAGGTCGACGTTTTCAAAAAGTACAATTCAATTCTACTAATGGATTCGACCCATATCACATGCTATTCACAAGAAGATCGCCAGAAATTTTCGTTTCTTTATACATTACTAGTGAAGCATGATTTTGCCGGTTGTGGTATACCCGTGGCCTTATTGGTTATGAATTCGAAATCCCAGAATCGTTCGACATTTATTTGGGCCACATATATTAACGATTCTCTCTTGAAAATATTAAAAGTCTTTAAATTAATAATTGTGTCTTACATGACAATTAAAAAAAAGAAAAACAAAATATTATCTATTGGCAAAAATTGCAATGGAGTATAAAAACGAATATTGAATCAAAATTTGAGGTGCATTTTTCTTCAGTCTTATTTATTATGTTTCAACTTTCTTATATAAAATGTAATTGACTTAAATATGTCAAAAAGCTTAAGTAAATTAAGTACTGTACATTAAGTTATCATGGTTTTCGTCTTGACCAGGATCCATTTTTTCTTTAGAAGCCTCAACCAAGTTAGTTACAACATCATGTACAGTAGCTACCAAAAATGCCGAATGTTTCTTCATTATTTGATATAATTATCAATAACTCCGCAAAAACTCATTGGAAATTTATAAATCTAGTTTCATGTAAAGTAGAAGTCATTTATCTATATATCTACTGTTCTCTTAAAGTTAGAATAAATATGTGAAATATATTTTGCTGGGGTGGTGATATTTCATGTGCATTCGGCATTTTTGATCGTTAATTACTAACATTTTGTATGACCTCCTTTAGCATCCTTGACAGCCTGAACGCGTAATTTCATGCTCTCAATAAATTTTCGACATGAATCTACATGGATAGCATGCCAAATTTCTTTCACTCTTTCAACAATTCGTGAATACTACTTGGTGGTTTGGGGTACTCTCCAAGTCGACGTTTGACCATACCCCAGTGGTGCTCAATCGGGTTTAAATCTGGCGATTGAGATGGCCAATTCATAGTCTTAATCTTCTCTGTGGCCAGAAAATTCTTTGCCAGCATGAATGTGTACTTAGGGTCATTGTCCTGTTGAAAGAGAACCTCACTCCTGGCGTTAGAGGGCAGCTTGTTTACAACTTCATCAACAGTTGGAACTAAAAATATACTCAGAATGCTTGTCAGTTGTTCTGAATCCATCATGCCGACCACACGACTTATTCTACAAGTTCCAAACCTAGACATGCACCCCCATATCATCAAACTGCCACCTCCAAACTTAAGGGTCTTCTCAACCATTTCAGGAGCATAGTTCTTAGGATTTTTGGACAAGACATATTTAATGCCAACACTATTCAGTCTGTTGATCTTGGTTTCAATAGACCAAATAATCCTTTTCCAGTCGGCAAGAGTCCAATTTTCGTGTTTTAAAGCCCATTTTTATCTGTCTGCTGTCGATTTGACAGCTTTGGTTTCACCACCTTAATTACTGTTAAGCCTTATTCTCGCAAGGCCCGTCGCGCAGCCAACAGTTAAACTTTGTCGTCTCTTTCCAAATTGATTATTCTCATAGCTTCTAGAGCTGTTTTATTCCCATCATTGGCTACCAAACGACCAAGAGCCCGCTTATCTCTAGATATTAACTTTCGTGGCCATCCACGTACAGGCTTTGTCGTCCCATTCGAATGTGTAATTCGATACTTAACCACCGTAGACAAGAACAGTCAGTTGTACGATCTGCTTTGAGACCTACGTCAAAATTAATATCTTGATTTGAAAAAGATTTTACTTTAATACTTTCAGTCCATGCTTCGCTGTCTTGGTTGATTATGGGTTCTGTGACAAAGTTAAACGTCACCTCAATGGTTATTTCGTTGCATTTATCTTGTTGCATTCCTTCTGCAACATTAGAGCATCGACATTGAAATACATTGATGACCCGTGCTACTTTTCAACGAAGATTCACAAGAACTTCCCGTAGTAGTCTGTATACAAGGATGTCAGTGCGTAATTTCCTTGCATTTTTTAGTTATACTGATTTGAGGACATTGTGTCATGATCTAATATTAGTGTGAATCTCCAGCATTCTCTAAAGCTCATTAGCATGTATTCATCTCGACGAGAAGTTTTTGTTAAAATAACAATACGGTATCTATTCCACCACTTTTCAGTACCATTAATCCATTGATGTTGTAAGTAGTTAATGCAACTGGAATGACTTTTAAATTTAGCTTCGTACTTAACTCATTTCTCCCGAAATTCAGTTACACGATTGGTCCTGAGCATAGCCTTGAACTCGACCAAAGCTGAATATCTATCACCAGTATTACTGATTTTGCTTTTCGCTGGAACGATTAACGCCCCGAAAAATTCCAAAGGCAAAAACTTATTTGGGATTCCTGAAATACAATTTCAATTGCTGCCACCTCCGCTCTAGAGAAGTCTATCATGAAGATTGACTGCTTTTCGAAGGACGCCGTATTCTTTATCCACCGTAGTCAAAGAACTAGAGGTATGATTGTTTCTGCATTAATAATCATAAAAGCTGTTATCCCACAGCCCGCATCATCATGTTTTACGACCATGGAGTGTAGAAAAGCCTTCCGATTATTGTTAAGTGCGAAACATGTATTATGCGTAGCATCTAGGCACGAGAGTGAAGAATACCGGCAAAAAACAGAAAGTTGCCAACTGGTACAAAAAGCATAAATAAATTCCGTGGCCGAGCTCATCTTATCTCCTTACCCAAATCCAATATTCTTTAAAATTGCAATAAAACCCGACTGATTGATTTCCTCTTTGTAAAGAGCCAAGCTCTTCCAGCACTCGGCGTCCAGGATGGCTTGACTTCTCATGTGATTTCTGCGAGATTTGAAATCTTTATTGCCCACTCAAAGCATCTGCGGAATCACAGTTGACTCTGAGGAGGTAAGTTGCCCAGATTCCAGCGCCACTAGAGTTTCTTCAGTCAGTCGAAAGATGCCTTTAGAGGCACTTCAATTAGTACCTGCAGCCACTGCTTCAGCCATTTTCTCACCACTGGTGTTAATCCATGCTTTCTCCAAGAATCTAATGAATTTGAAAAAAGGCTAATATGATTTTTATTGTAGCGAAAGATTATTCTATCGTCGAGATGTGTAGTTGGCCTGATAGTTGCTTTACAATCTAATTTCAAGGAGTCTATTGTGGAAAGACACCTCTTTGGCTGACTAGTGCAGCTGGAGCTTGGGTTTTGTCAATTCCATTGTAAACGGTTTTTACCACCGAAGGGTCAATGATACCTTCGACTACGTTCGACCTTAGTTTTTCGTATACCTAGAGCGCACTTGGATCAATTAGCAAGTTTAAAATCATCAAAAGCATTACTAATTCGACCTTTGATTCTCGTTTTCCATGATATGTATTATTAAGACACCATTTTATTTGGTATTTTTCAGAATCAAACCAAGACTTAAACATGTCCTCGTTTTTAAATTCCAACCCAAGTTAGGGTGCTAAAATTTCTGATGGTTGGTAATCAATTAATCGTATTGCGTTGATGGAATTCATAGTTGTATTTTAAAAAATTCGACTCCTAAAAGGCGATTAAAATGAATATTTTAACAGCTTAAGTGAAAATAGCGAGTAATTATGAGTGCAATTTCACTCACAGACGAATAGTTGTACACTTTATAGTAAGTAATAGTGTAGAAGTCAGTAGATACTGACAGATATTTGGCGCGTATTTATTTTGGATGCTTTAGAGAAAATTTGAAAGTGTAAGTCCAGTAGGTGATCATTGGTGATTGATAATTAGATTATAATTAGAAACCGAAATAATATGGCTTATGCCTGGGAAGAAAAGCGATCTTTTCGACTAGGAACCATGACGCACACGTATAGGGCTTGCTTTATGTATAATATTATGTAAATAAGTTTTCCTGTGCTTTTAGCCTCGCGCTATATGTATAGTCGCACATCTTTTTATTTACTACCTGGCCCTCTAAAAGAGTGTACAGATACTGGCATTCAGAATTGTAGGCTTAGTAAGGCCAACCATCTACTCAGCCAACGTCGCTGAGCCAATAAAAAATACGTGTGCGCTACAGATAAAATCTTTTATACAGGCTTCCCAAGATTGGGAGTCTCAAAAAGATATTGTGCTGTAACTACAGTAATAAGAGCGTACTAATGGGGGTCGCGCGGAACAGAACAAAAGGGGTGAAAAGCGATGGGGACACAGCTATAAAACCGGTCGTAATTCACGCAAATGGAATATATAGATACATATCACTAACAAATCAGAATTCAATTTTTTAAAAAAATTAAAAATAATTTGAGGTTGAGCAATTGCTGTTGCAAAATTATTCGACCAGTTTAGTGCACGACTTACTTGTGTGCACAACCTACTTGTCGAATCTGATTCTGGCTAGGTCACTCTAAGTGGGAATCGTCCGTTTTGAAACATGGCGCAGGTTGGAGTGACGGCGTTAATATGTAAGTCAATTTTGGGTTATTGTTCAAGCGCCAGGAGAAAAAATAATTTTAATTTTTGTCATTTCCACTATTTCCAATACTCTCAAGGCTAATATTGTGACAAATTGATCTAAAGAACTTGTGCTTTTCTTCAGTCTGTTAATTCTAATGTTAATGTATTTAAGCTTCCCGTCTTGATTTAGCAGTGTACGGCAGGCAGTCTCTCGTCGCATGAGCTGAATCGCTTATCAGTGGGGTAAGATATAGTCTCAAGCCCAGAAACACGTTAGACGAAATCAATTTGAAAGGTTTTGAGTGACAATTACATAGTAAACTACAGATTTAATTATGTGATAGCCAAATTTAACTTACAATGAAACTTGAACCATTGGCAGTAATTGATTTAACGCGATAAGATCTTGATGATAAGCCCATGGATTTTTCATGAAATTTCTTTTCCTTTCTCTACCGCCAGCCAAATATCCTGGCTTTCTCCTAAGCTACAAAGATTTAAAGCTCCTCGGAGTTTATGCTGAGTCTTTAATCCACAATGCAGATGATTTCTGTCAGATTGGCTACAAACATTCACGAAGAAAAAAATCTTTGTCATAGAAAAAGAATGCTAGTACCGCAGTATCAGTCGTGAAAGTACTGCAACGCTACACTCCTAGCTCGAACAAAGTTGGAGAAGAATCGCGGTAATTATGTCACTCGCAACAGCTGAATACGAAATCGATGTTAATCTATACTAATTTGTACGGGTTAAATACTAATTGCATTATTTATGCCTTTATTTTCGCACGTTACCGAATTTGGTCAGATCAGGGAAGGGCTTATGCATTAGATTCGTAACTTGTCAAGAAAATCGACACAAATCCAAATAAAGTTCAGCATCAGACTTGAAAAGATCGTCAGGGGAAAAATCTTTAAATTCAAATCGCTTTGAATAATGGGATAAAGCTTGTTTAATAACTGGAACTAGAAAATTCTTACTCTTCCTGATTTTCTTCATAACTTCCTATTTCGGATGTAAGTTTGCTTGGCTCGAAATTTTTTTAACCCAACCCGAGCTCAGAGCACTTTAACATCTCATTCTAAATCTCATTCTGAATTTCATTCTGACCACATCACATGATTACAACCTCATACTTTTGGAAAGTCAAAATAGGCTTGTCTCTCTTTCGGCCTATATATTTTATGAACTTGTTAATACTCTAATTCTTCACCACATTTGTTCCTTCAAATTACTACGTTTTTTTTTTTTGTTTATCCTTGATAATTTAGTATAATAATAATAGTAATAATAATAGTAATAATAATAGTAATAATAATAGTAATAATAATAGTAATAATAATAATAATAATAATAATAATAATAATAATAATAAT
>JAHYSP010011081.1:0-11170 GCA_019455505.1 Pleochaeta shiraiana | reverse complement strand
TACAGTCTTTAATAGTGAGAAATTGATATATCCTGAAAATTATTTACGATATCATAACATTCTGAATTGTATCATTTGTTCTTTGAGATACTTCCTCATAGAAACCCTATATATTATTTATAACATATATACACCTTAATCCATACTTGAAATCCTCAAGTGACAGCTCGAACCAAAATAATAGTAAACATTAAACAATAAACCTTATTCTCGTCCAACAAGTCAGCATCTCCCAAGCGACGAAGTTTTGGGATACAAGATACGTGTTCGAGAATTTTGCTTCTTATTTTTAAGTAAACTAGTGTCAAAGTTATGTTGTTGCGATCAGAATACAGAAGCTAAAACGTGACAATTGTAGAATTCAGGTTTAATTGGAGACAATAGAGATTATAAGAGTAAAGTATGAAAATTGAGGCAGTTAAATTGAAAATAAGAAAGTAAAAATAATATTTAAGGCTTTTTTTTAAAAAAAAATCATTTTAATGTGTATGCAACCTCAAGGCTATGACACATTGGCAGTGCTTATATACATAGAATGATTAAACTTGACAGTAGGTACACTTATGCTTCAGTTTCCATTTGTAGATGCCACCATGAAGTATGTTCGCAATACCTTACGATCCAATATTTAGGGCTGTGAATATAGATGACTGATAAGATGTTTTTTATGATGTTACTTCTTTTCTTGGTGGAAATCTCTCTACTACTTAAACATGAGTTCCATCAGATTTGATTCTCCAGAAATAACTTCAATTTTTTTTTTACAAATAATTCCCATAAACGGGTCGGATGGTGTAGTGGTATGCCATCCGGCTGGCCTTCTAAGTAGAGTTTGGATAGCTTTGATGTTGAAATTAAGTGCTACTAGCAGTTTAAAGAAAGCGTTGTGTACTCAAAGTGATCTGCACGGACACTCTAGTCTCCCAACTGCTAAGACTCTAAATTATGAAATACGCTAAACCGTATACGATCAAATCAATAGAACTCTTAGCTTTAGATTACTATAGTATATATAGTTAGCACTCTGTGTCTAAGTGGGAGTAATTAACAACTCCACACTTCAGATTTACAGACTCCTATTTGTGCCACTCTATCATTTCTATTATTTGTGATAGTTTCCGTTATTCTAATAATTGTGACTATCTAAACCAAGTATAACAACTTGTTGCTGTCCACAAGCCCCAAAACTTTCAACATTTGACACCTGCCCCACTTGAGGCGGAAGACCGCTGGTTCGAATCCAGTAGACCCTACCTTCTTAGGGAGTGAAATGTATACGTTGATGGAGGTACACTTGAACAACCAAAGGTTTTTTGAGAATTTCCCTTTGGTAGATATTCACGGAAGAGAAGTACAGGAGGTAACTTCATTTCTCGTAGTGGTATTCGCAAATGCTGTTTGAGTATGAGTGTCCAATTAATCTAAATTACATAGTTATGATCTCTTGTCCTTGATAGTTTTAGACTCCATAAGGACGATAAATAAAAAAAAAATTCCCTTGAACATTGTTCGACAATTTCTTAGTTGTGTGCTATGACAAAATTCATCTAAGCTGAATCATTGGTGTTCTGCATCTGACTGAGTCATTACACTTGATAATTAATATTATACTTGATAATATTGACAACTGGTAGAGCAAACCAGGGGTATGACTCGTGTGAATCGACTGAAGCCTGCCTGACCAATTAAAACGAAGAAGTGGCAATCGTATCTCGGTCGCTCCAACGGAATGGAAAAATCACGTGACAATTTGCCTCGTCTAGTCCCGCTTCAGTCAGTTCATGGTGACCGACTTGAAGTAACTAGTAGATTGTCTTTGGCAATAATGTTCATTTTAACTTTTAATTTTATAGGATTTCACATTCTTCTCTTAAACTTACCACAAATCGTCTGCAGTCTCCCTACTTCAGCTGAAAATGAAAAAGTGCTGCACATTCCAAACTCTCAACAATCTGCCATATTAGCAAGAAGAATACTACGTCTTTCTTCGATAGGGACTATCTCTACAATTTTCCCCTCAAGTTTTGCCTCTAAATTAAATTCGGATCAACAGCTTAAAGAAATTCTTAGCATCGATGAGCATCGTCCGAAGGAAGTAGATAACACCCCTATTGGCCTTGTTGAATACATCGCCGACTGTGAGGACTCAGGAAACCCGACTGTTCTGGCCATCAGCATCGCAACTACCTTTAAAAACGCAGCTGCAGGCTCAAATGTCTCACTTTCTCTCTCATGGACTTTACCTTACACATTAACTCCACCTCATAAATGTCCTGAGTGTCAAATATCTGGGTTCTCAGCTGCAATTCTACCACGTTTTTCCCTTACAGGATATCTAGAGAGAATAAAAGATACTGAAATTGATAATATTTCTGTGAAAAAATGCTTTCTCAAAGCTCATCCCGATGCAAAATTTTGGACTCCAGGGAATCAAATTCATGCAAGTGAATGGAATAGACTAGTGGTGCAACATGTCTACTGGATTGGAGGCTTCGGTGATCGAGCTTATATCGGCTGGATTCCTGTTGATCTATGGAGGAATGTTTCGAGTAAGCAAATCGATCATGCTCGTTTGCCAGGAGAAGATAAGAAATAAATACAGGTTATATCTATTTCGGAATACATCTTTATCTATCCCAAGGAATCGGTCATTGATTAATTCATTGTTAAATGCCTACTTTCAAGCAGGCTCATGAACATAGCTCGGCCTGAAAAGGCAATGTGAGACGCTTATCTATGTAACCTAAAGCTAAAGATGTCGATTAAACTTTTCAAAATTTCTGTCATGGTTTTTATTGAAATAATTTTTGTGAACAACCAATTATATATGGAGTAAAGTAATACTTTCTGAATAATTATTCTGAGAAAGAGAATATCCTTTTAAACAATTTTTTTTTTCACAATGTCATAAACTAGATTTATTCTATATCCATGAGAATAAGTTATATTTATACACAGATATGGAGATTTTCCACGCCATGCTTGTACAATCTACATAATTCTATTTTATGTTTTTTAATTAAAGTTATTGGAGTCGTCAGGATACCAATATCATGTAATAGAGGTCATTGAAACGGGAATTTATCGCCCATAAGAATGATTAATAATTATTTTGATAAGTTAGCTATTACAACTTATGCATTTCCAGGAAAGAATATTAATGAAGTTCTATTACTATTCTATTAACGACAACTTTATTTCTCGGCTTCAATTTTAAACGACGATACACATAGAGTCAGCATAACTCTTATTCCGAACGCAATCCTCTGTAAAGGATGCAAAGAAGACCGTCCCGAGAACAAGTAATATGAGGTTATGGTCAGATTGGTAGTTTATCTCGTTACATGAAGCCGATCTTACCCAGCTAAGACCATCACACTTTGAAGTCAGTTTTCATCCTGTCCAAACGAGACTCACATGCGAGTTGCCAAACGAACCCTTAGATACCAAACAGCAACCGTCGATTGGGATCCTATTTATCCTTTCGGATCGAATCAGCCTCTCGAAGAACACGCCAATGCCTTCTATACCGATGGTCCTAACACAAAAAAAAAAAAAAAAAATCATCAAGATACGTAATGTGAAAGGACGAAGGCGCAGAGTTTTGACACATAGGCAATGCCACAAAACTGTTAATTATTTTCTACAGCGAGCTAATAGTTCTGGTCAACTAAGCTAGAGCACCTAGTTTCGCGCACCCTAGTTTTCGCACACCCACCAAAATTAAATACCCATTACTCAAATACTCTTACACAACAAAACTAACTATATTTAATATTACAACTACCATAAGTTAAACATTGATTCAAATGTTTGAGCAGCTATACCTACTGATGTCCTTTGTAAACTTTTTTCACCCAAATTTGACGAACCCTGATCTGCTTGATCCACAGCAGCCCTAATAGCCTTAATATAACTAAAGCGACCATTTGAATTTACATTAATCCGCTTTCTTTCCCGTGTGAACTTTACCATGTCTAACTGGTGCTTAACTCGTTGTAGCTCGACTATTATTTTAGCTTCTCTAGTATTACCCTTGGCAATCGCCTTGCTAGCTTTGCTAAGTAACGCCCTAGTATTTCGGGAGAGAGTTTCTGTTTGTAGAATTTTTTGTGTAGCCACATAAAGTGCCTGTTGGGTTTGAGGTATTTTAAAGATTTGACCTGAATCTTCTGAAGATGTCTGAGTGTTAGGCGGAGTGGTTGGTCGGCCAGATACTTAGTATGATTGTGTTACAAGTTCTGGGTTACATGGGCAGAGGCCACTAGCTCTCCAACCTACCCGAATTACTCGATCTGACATTTCTTCCTCCCTTGCCTTGTGATATCCACTTATAAAGCGCTCTTTTTTATAGGTGCTTGATCATCAAGTATTGAGAGATCCCTAATTTGATTCCAATATTTAGATTTGACTACCGAAGAGGTAGTAGGATCCAAGGGCTGTAATATGTGTGAGGAATGGAGAGGAGGACACTAGAGGTAAATATTGTGTCTCCTTCAAGTCCACATAAACTAAACTGTGATATGAGAGCTATGGCCATCGAGAATAAGAAGTCAATTTTGGCCTTGTTGTGGGGTGGATTTTAGAGTAAAGATTCATTTTAACTATTCCAGTCCAATGGAATTTGATGTCGATTTATTCTCCGATGTTGTTAACAACCAATCAGGTATGTTTTCTACCGATAATCAGGTTATTTGTAGATTTTGGCCCTAAAATATTATCAGGCACTGAAGTTTGACTCAAGCGGCCGAAATTCTCTCAATTATCGAAACCCATTCCCGATTTTCAGGAGATTTTAAGTAAGCCTTCTTTTCCGATGCAGAGGCAACTTATTGAGAGTTTTTGCGCACTCCTAGGGCAATACATGTCTCATTCATATTCCATATATTTTCAGTTTTCATGTCAAGTTGACTTCTGGTTCGCTCAAAGAGCTCAAGACACGAGCAATTAGTCTCGAAGTTAGCTGCCGAAGGTCTTGCAAGCTCATTATTTCTACCAACTACAGATGCAACCTGTAGATTTCATTTAAGGAAATTGGGAACCCAATTTCGCCCCAGCCGTTTGTCACCACCATTGTCTCACGTACAATCATTCGGGGTGATCCGTAGGGTACGATGAGTAGTAAATATGACAGATGGTAGGAGTGTAGTCAAAGGGAATAGAGCAATAAGAAGTATTAGGTATGAATACAGGGGCAATGTGAAGTGTAAGTGTTAGATGTATGTGTATATATCAAGCGTGTGTGTTGCGTATAAGTGAATGGGTTTAAGTGGTCTTCGCAAAGGAAGAGATTTGGTAAATGAACAATGTGAAAGTTGAATTGGTAATTAATAAGACTTTGCGTGAAGAGCAAAGTCCTGCATCTAATATAAGTATATATGCATGAGCCCTCTCATTCTCATTAGGGGCGTTGGTGACCCCTTTCGCATTGATTTCCTTCTTCTCAAAATCTAATTTGGGAGGACCATTTAGGGAGTGAGCCCGAGATTATCATAGGGGTTATCATGAGATCTATTAGTATATTATAAGAGTTGCCACTTACATACTGAACACTCATAAATCATCCGATTGGTGTTCATTCCATGATATTGACGCGAAGAATTTGGGCAGCCATTTCTCGAAATCGCGGATGTGAGGGGGGCTGTGCGCGACCGTCTTGTTGGATTATCCACTCTACAAGGAACTCCTCTTGTTCTGGAGTCAATCGCTGCTGGTTTGAGTGAGATATCCTGTGAGACTGTAGACCGAGTCGCCGTCCTCTTAGTGTTGATTCAGGAACCCCTTATGCAGCAGCAGAATATTCGGGTCTGTCACTATGTCTTCTTTCAATAGCTGACTTATCCAAGAACATGGTTTTTCCTGAGATCAATGGTTTTAATTGTTTTTAAGCCAGCTTAGCTTAATTGAGACGCAATGTGGCATTTTTGGCGTGGATAATGAGTTTTTTAGAAGCAACGTTGACGGTAGACCCATCCTTTTTTTGAAAATACTGTAATGAACGTTTTCTGATATCTAGGTTATTACCTAGTATTAGCCTCCTAAGTGTTTTCTTAGGGGTCCTAGTGATATCTCTTTTGACAACTCTGATATCTCTTTGGCTTAATTTTGAGATTGCACCTCTTTTGGCTGGTGATTCTCTAGATGATCAATTTTTCCTTTGTCTAATTTTTCAAATAGTATTCTTAACAGATACTTTAGAGCCATTTAAGGCCTTGGAAACGTCTATGAGATAAAGATTGGCTTGTTGAAAAAAGGGAGACTTTATACTCAAGTTTGAAAAGATATTGAGTCATTGTATTGAATTAAGGGGGAATTCAGAGAAATTAAATGCTCGGAGATCTGCCCAATACTTTAATAGATTGATGAAAAGCAAGTTCAGATTCTGTTACGTAAATAAACACGTAATTTCTTTAGCTTGAAACTAACTTAAATATTTTGTTAGTAAATATAGTCTCAAAATTGATGTCAGTAATTCTCAAAAGCCTAAGTTCACGTATCGTATAGAAATTCAAGGAAAAATTGTCCTAGTAGAAATTAATGGCCGCTCAAAGGGTTGGGAAAATGACAACTTTACTTGAGTCGAGGTTCTAGCATGAAAATTTCACGTGACCATATATTGTAACTCACTGGAATTAAAGAACTATTTTTGACCTTAAAATAAGCTATTTGATATCCAAATATCTCTACTAGTTGTTGGGTTGTACTTGAGTAAAAATTGAAAATTTTCGATAGGTTCTTTTGTTATGTCACCCTACTATAGCATTTGAAAAATTCAGAACACTCTGCGAGAGCGGGTTTACTGCTTTAACCTGAAAAAATGAGTTGTATATTAAGTTTATACCAATCAAATTATGAAATCCGTAATGTTTTCGAATCTCTGATTCCAAGTTGAGTATTAGACCATTTATCAAGGTTGTAAATTTCGTAACTTAGTCGCAGCCGGTTTCTCTCTTGGAGTATTTCGTCAAATAATGTTATCTTTTATGGTCTTATCTATAAGGTGAAAGTTCTTTAAGAAAATTTAAGACCACAAGATGGAATGAAAGTTTCCCACTGAACATTTTCGGGATATGATTACTTTTTATTGAGAGTCTATTTCCTGGAGTATGTTCTGTCTCAATGACATAAGTCTTTAGTAAGATTGTTGAGACTCAGAATAAACCGAAAAGGTAGAAGCTTGGGATTTTTCTATTTGATGAGTTGCTATAACTCCCGCAAATATATCGTTGGAATCGGGCTAGTTTCTAATATATATCTGTTATCCCTTCTACCAATTTTTAGTGCGAAAAGGCGAAGATCGTTCAGCAATCAATAATTTTGAACTGGATTTTTTTGGCTGGTAGCTGAAAGTGATAGATCAGGTATTGAGCGTCAAGTGGATTTTCATTCTCTTTTTTATAAATTCAAAACCAATTCATGATATTTGAAAATGCACACGCTAATCTTAGCACAGAGAACAGATAAATGGAATCAGTATTAAATACGTTGCAGATGTTGCGAAAGGACACGATATGAAATATCAGGTGAGGTTACGAACTCTATTTGTAATCTCTATAATGGATCTACATTGTTGACAAGTGGTGGGAATTTATACATTATTAATTACGTAATGAAATGGTCATAGCCTTATCCCGTGACAGCAGGAATTACCATGGCCCTTTGATTCGACTAAACAGTAAAATTTATACGCGAACCTGATGAGCCACGACAAAGAGAAAGCTACTCTCTGGGACGATGACAAGTTCGTACCTTTTAGTCCTGATACGAAGAAGTTTCAGGTCGTCCTATACGAGGCATTAGCACGACTGGCTTTTTCTTGGTGAGCCGTATCAAAATACATACCTCATCATCAATATCAAAAATCATTTGAGAAGTATTTGTTACATGGTTCCAGATCATCTTAGAAAATTCATCAACGCCGCTGGAACGGGATGGCTCAGAAGGTTGACCAGGGGCCATAACATTTGAGAATTTTGAAGTTTCGAATATACTTGTTTGACCAGATGATGCTAGAACTGAAGAGGTCTTGCGATCGATAGCTAAACTTGCTATCACTGATGATTTGGATGATAGTCGCTGCATTGCTTCTGTCACAGCAGTAGATACGCTAGTGCTCGTGTTGGGAGTTGCCATGTCTTGAAGCATGGGTATAAACGAATTTCTTGTGGCTTCGTTGAACTTTAGCAAGCATGTGTCATAGTCAGAGACTAACAGTAATTATGATTTACCAAAGGAGATCTTTATCCAGTTAACGAATTTCTCAATTCTTCTGGTGATTTTGTAGCTTGCAGATAACAAATCGAAAGAAAAACGCTTCAAGGTAATAAGATGCAGCTCGGAACTTGAAATTATATGGATCTCACTCGGCTAATATGACGAATCAGACGTCGCTCCTTCAGCAGTGGTAAGCTATGGTTCGTTAACCATGTCAAATAATTACCATACGTACATATTTACATGCACATGTACTAAGTTCCTCAGCCGCAAATGTAAGAATATCTTACCTTTCATCAGCGTGCATTTTGAAAATATCAATGGAGGTAGGTAGTAGGTAGATACATGTATGTGTGGATATTTACGCATTGACCATCAGCTAGCGTGAAAACTCTGACAACTCTGAGCGTCAAAATTTTTAGGAAGCAGTCATGCTCACATGAATGGACAATTAGAATCGATTTTTTTACCACAAAATCCTGTTGTTACATTTCTATATCAGAAAATTTTCGTGTGAGTCTTTCGACTGAGTCTAGCAGCTCAAAGCTCTTATTTCCTACGCTTTTGTAGAAATGGGCTCCTCTGCGCGAAAGAAGAAGGAAAAGGCTAAGGACTTTAAGGTATATCTATCTTCATCTTTAATACGCAGATTTTTTCCCTAAGATACTGATTGATATTACAGAAACCAAAGCTACGAGTCGGTAAGACCAAGCTTAAGCCTGATAATTTTACAGATACCAGCTTCAAGTCCAAATGTAAGTGGTAAAGGGGGAATTTTTCAAATTGAAGTTCATAATATTAATATCCCCTAACCTCTTCTACGTATGCGCATGGCCTCTTTCTGTATCATGTCAGTAGTATTTGGGTAACTAATCAAAGTGATATGGGACGATTAAAAGATTTAGATTTAAATCAGAGTTATTTAATTTAAAGTAAAATTTGAGTACCTCCAAGTGGAGAGCTGGATTAGTTTCACGGAAGCTTTTTTTCCAATTGCATAGGTAATGAATACTATAGCTAATAATCTTTTGATTTCATAGAAGTGGCATTCAGGAGGGTCACTAAAAGAAAAACAAGTGGATAACTATACCATCATGCCTCTTCTTTTATCGGGATAGCTCATTAATCTTCGCAGCTCGCTATATATGGCTATTCTATAGTAACTGACAAACTACAGCAATCGTGATCAACCAGCAGTCTCTAAAAATATCGGCGCCTTCTAATAATTCTCAATTTACTCACTTCCTCTCACTAGCTACATCATCGAAGAATGATAACCAGAGGCGAGATGCACTTTCATATCTTACCACTCAGGTATCCACCTTGCCTGTAAATCATGAACTACCTCTGCCAACATCAATTCTACTCCCAAAACTTTTACCACTCATTCTTGATGGGTCTAACTTAGTGCGAATTCGTCTTCTTAAACTTCTTCGTTTACTTCCGCAAAGTGATATTGGCGATCACGTTGAATGTGCTCTTCTTTATCTTAGAGCTGGAATGACTCATTTATCCATCGAGATTCGTATAGATGCTCTTGCACTTTTAGAGTGGCTTCTTGAAGTTGCTGGAGAAGAAATCTTGAGCTGTCCTGGAGGTTGGGTTAAGTTATTGAAGTGTTTCATGAACATAATGGGATGGACAGCTATCACCGATTCATCCAAGTGGATCTCTGGAAGTAATGTCTGTTTTGCAAAGATTGGAAAAGCTTATCCGAAACAGTTGCATGCTTTTGCCAAGCTCATTAGGGCTGGCTTGGTTGAATCAGATTCTGCAAAAGTATTTGCAGATCAGAAGAGATCTGAACGACTAAATCGAAACACAATGATGTTTCCACTTGTTGATGTTCACCTGAATATGATTCCTACTGTATCGAATGCCTATGGACATCTTAATCTTTTTGGTACTCCTAGAGATGAGGAGAATCAACCATATGTAGATCGAAGGTCTAGACAAACAATATTTGAGAGGAAATTTCTGATCGGTATTCAAACGGGAATTGCGAAGGCTAGAAAAGAAGGGGGAGATATCGGAAGAGCTGCTGCGATTGTTGATGAAGCCTTGAAGAATGGCATGAGCGACTTTTGTATTTCTAATTAGATCCTTGAGTAGAAAATAATAAAATTTAAGTGGTGTCTTAAATCCCACCTCAATATACCATCTGATTTAAAAACAAGGAATTAATTAACCCCAGAAGTTATCAAAATGAATTTTGTATTCTCTGGGGCTCGGTCAGTCAATAATTCGGCTCGGTTGCCTTTCAGGAGTGTTTCACGAGTACAGACTGATCTAACTGGTCAAGAAGGATCTTCAATTAATCCTAATGATACTTCGAACTCACATAGACCTTGACTATTTCATGCGTATTCAAATTGATCGCCTCATTATCATATCGGACGATTTAAAGAATATAATTTCGGGACAAGGATTATTGCTCAGAGTATAACATGATGTATTTTTTAGGGGCAACTCCTAGATTCTTCTGTCTTGAACAATTATAAGTTCTCGTTGGCATAAATCATGATATAATATCTAAGTATAAGATTAGATTCATTTTAGGTTCCTTGCGTCTTAGATTTATCGTCTTCGTGAATGTAAGAGTTTGTATGAAATTTGAACGAATTTCGAAAATTTTCTTTTCCCTTAACTTTAAAGACAGACTTGTCTGCTTTTTATTTTAAACGTCCTTATGGAGTCAAAGACCATCAAGGACAAGAGATCACGACCACGTGATTTAGATTACTTGAACACTCACACTCAAACATCATTTGTGAATACCACTACGAGGAATCAATTTCACATTAATAAGCGCACATCAATACCACTACGACACCACGAGAAATCACAAGATTATCTACCCTGTCTCGCACTACGCTAATTGACACGACTCTCTTCGAGTTATGGCGACTGTTGATGGAGACATCGACATGTCGCCTCCCACGACGCCGACGCGTGC
>JAHYSP010011080.1:0-11164 GCA_019455505.1 Pleochaeta shiraiana | reverse complement strand
CTTTGTGTTGTTGCACCCCATGTTATGACATCCCTTATCTTCTGAGACATATACAGCGTCCCTTTATACTATCCATCATATAACTAGTCTCATACCAACACACTAAGGTCGCTATTCACAACAATACCACAATACCATCCGACCCTTGATCATTAATTGAAAGTATGTCGTCAAGATTTTTGACTGTAAAGAAAGCTCAGGGAGTCATTCTAAATATTAGAATGATCCACGCAAAAATGCGCAATAGATAAAAGGGGTGATAGCCCCTGCAAACCATACAATTATTAATTATTTTTAAGCAGATGTTGTCAAGTTAATGTAAGAATCTTTCAACGTATTAGTAGAATTTCGCATTTTTGTTCGCTACTACAGTACACTAATTTGAATTAGAGGTGATCTAATTGAACGGTAACGTTCATTAAAAAAATCGAGTCCGTGCTCTACTCATGATTGGGATTTTGCCATATGTATACATCCGTCTTAGTATTGCGAAATAAGCATCAAGATCTAACAATGGTAGTTGTATTTTTTGTGCTATCTTGAGTATAAGACTATCATAACACTATGGATTCTCTTTGACCCAGGCCACACCTTGTACAGTGCTCCTATCCGCTTTTGTTACTAGAAGATCTCTGTCCGATACAATACCCGTGATGAGTAGCCATTTGAATCAGTTTTAACCATAGAATTCGACCGCCTTCTCTACAGAGCCTTCTGTCAAAAATAATAAAAATAAAAAGGATAGCATGGAAACAGCATACGCAGAAAAAAAAAACCAAAAAGCCTACAAACCCAGCCATGCGAGGCCTAGACACCGGTGCCACACGAGGTGTGTATATCTATCTATATCTCCCTTCCTCGAAACAAAAGAGGCCAGCTTGATCAAATCCATCACCACCGTATGGTAGTTGGGTACTCTCCAAATTCTCCTTGGATGTCTTCTCCTCGACCAAGCATGTAGTATTAGTATGATGAATAGGTCTCCGAACTTATTCATCTGAACTGATCGTGGTTAGCTTCATAATAAGGGCTCCAGGAAATTGGGCTGAGAGATTAAGACGATACAGACTGCGAGACTGATTAGGGATCCTCATCGAAGTGAGGACGCCACTCTGCTTGACTCCTTTTTAGCGCGAGAAAGGGTTCTCAGGCAATACCACGAGGAGGTGCAGAGTTAGACTTCTCAACAAAACACTAACAATAAACAATATTCATTTTTGTTATTTTCTATTAAATCTATATCTGAGCTACACTCTTCTAAAAATAAATTTAACGAGCATTTATTTGCCTTCAAATCTTTTAACTAAACTTAATTCTCTCTTATATCGTTCGCGACCTGCTATGGACTCTAAATTCACACAGTATTGCTCGAGATGCTCCCAAGAACACCCATGCAATAAGTTGAGGTTGAATTTGCAGAGAAGTGTATGAGAACATGCATTATACATCACAATAAACGTGATCTCCAAAATATCACTGAGGTGGATCAATGGGATAGCCTTTTTTTTCGAGGTCAAGAGTTGGAGTAAGCTTTTAAGATTCTCTTTCCTTGCTAGTTTTTGGGCGGCCCACAATTGATGATTCATCCAGGGCCTAACGAGGCGACTAGATGTTTTCTACACGCTCGATCTTGATCAGTTACCTGTCAGCTTTGGTCAATCACTTGAGATCAATGATTACAATACATTTGTTTTAAGTCCGCCAAACTAATTCATGAATTATCTCGTCAATTTAATTACACGTGCCAGTAGTAATAAACTTGGGCAAAGATTTATCGCAAAAATTCCCAACATCAAGTACTATTATTGCTACAGCCAAAATATTTCTTGAGAAGTTGAATCTAAAACAACAAGCAAGCGTGATCGCTATGTTATGAAAAGATACTTTTGCAAAAGTAGCTTAAACTTAATCCTAAAATTATCTGATCGCCGGCTTCTCTTAACTCTAGAGCATGATTATCTTGATTCAATCGCAAATATAGAATTATCGCTTTAGACTGTAGAGTTAATCAACATACGCTGCCCAAGTGAGACACCTGCAAAGATCTTCCGTGAACTCCAGTCATCCGAAAATCGGAACGTGGAGGAAGTTGCCCAACACTAGTTATATTATAAACGGCAGCAAATCAATACATTCAATTGGATATCTGATGCGGATTCACTGATTTCTGCCAAAAAATTAGTTGAATGAACAAACACTTATCAGTACATCATTTATGCTTCTAGCAATATAGGTGATCTAGCCGTATATATCCGGGACTAAATTAACACAATTGCAAGCAAGGCTAAAGAATTAACTATTGATGTAACATTTGGAACTAATAATTGTTATTGGATCAATTGATGTTGGTGAACAAAAGAGCAAGTCCAAAATGAAACTAGTTAATTAACTAAATCTAAAGAGAGAAGCTTCTAACAAATTACCTCTAATTACTAAGTACAGAGCTCTAATTATGATCTGCAGTTTTATTTATACAAGGAGAGATACGACCTCCACAATAAATAATCCATCTTTAGGCTACCATTAACTTAAATGAAGTACTGGCACAGCCAGTATATTTTCACGGGTTAGTCCTGTAATAATAACTGCGATAAATATTCATCATTATTTTCATGCCACTAATTTGAACGTCACTTGTGTATATCTGATCATAGTGTCTTTTTCATTTAATTCGATGCAACTTCCGAAAACACTATATAACGAGCGTGACAAAATTCACTAGGTATGGAATTATTTGCGGTGCTTGCAGAAATGAAGGTACGGGTATCTTTCTATGCTACCTCCTAAGTGCTGATTCTCGTGTTCAATCTTCAAAATCTGCTGATGCCGGTAGAGCGACATGTATTCTCCAGCAGTTTCTGCAGTCCCTCAAGGCATCTGCATTAGATACCACATCTTTTGGATATGATAAGAATAGAGCACTGACTGTTATAATTCGGGAAGTTTGGCTAAATACTACTATCCAGCTCTGTTATTGAGACACCAAAAGAGCAATCCGCAATAAGTTCAAAAACGATACAAAGGCAAGAACCTAGAGTCACTATTATTCTAACAAGGCCAAAGCTTTAGATCTAACACAGGAAATATTCTGGGCCCGAATTCTTTACGCCTGGCTGATGAACAAAGATATAATCGTTGTCAGTGTGTTTCGGTCGGCATGAAATTTTTCGAGCTTGGTAGTCTTTAGACTACAAGTATCAAAAAACGTACTACAGTTCCTAAAATCTCTAGTCAGCATTATAACATGCACTCGATGATACCAGATTGTAACTGCATATTGATCTGCCAAGCAGATACATTCGGATTGTATCAATGAGCTGTACACGTGGTGCTATGCTTGAAATTATTTTCGATTACGGGTTTACTCGTACGTTAATTGGTATGCCTCGGAAAATTAGAAGCTATGAGCGTGATCAGCGAGCTCAGTGGTAATCCCAGTACTAAAAATATCGATGATTATTCAATCTCATTGGCGAAGAATCAAGCACGATTACCTTCACTGATTCAACCACTCAAAAATCGATCTGGTTGTTTGAGTCTTGGTATCTAGTGTGATTCCACAAGCAATAGAGCGGATGAGGGCTATTATTAGCGGCAATCATCGAAAAGGAATGTCCGGCTGGAGAAAAGAGTTCGAGAGTAAATAGAATTAACTTCAGGCTCGTAAAATGGAGATTTTAAGTCTACTCAGTTGGCACACTGTTCTTTCAAAATTGACATGTGTTTGCGAGGACTTTTTACAAATTCAAGTTTTAATTTGTCAATACATTGTATGTTTCCATGAAAAGGTATCAGACCGCTCGAAGCTTTTCTCAAATATTCGTCAGCAGAGGCACAGCTCATTTTGGGAAGAAAACCAAATTGCTCTCAGGCCCAAACATATATAACTAGGTCTTGATATTCTTTCTGATTCTGACCATAAAAATAGCTCCGATGATAACTCTTTCTATGAAGATGAGTATTCCGAGGAAATTGTTTTCGTTGGGAGAGATGTGGGAGACGAGCTAGAGCTGGCAAATACACATGAAGGGCCTCTCGAAATAAACCTGCATGAAATCATCTTGAAAGTAGAATCTATCGCAACGCTCTTGAAAGAGCAAAGGCGATTAGCAGCACCTAATTTTTTGAGGCTTAATTTAAAAATAAACCAATCCACTTTACTGATCGGACTCTTGAAGAAATTTGACATCAAAACAGACAGTTAAATATGCCGAAGATTTGGATTCAGTATAAAAACCCTGCTACAATGTATTACAAATAACGTTTTAATTGTGCGCTAGCTTCAGTGGGAGCTCTTATTATTTTAAGTTAGTAGAAAGACCAAATAATAGAATACAATCTCACTATAAGTTTTCAGGGGATTGTATCCCGCAAAGCCACTTTCTGTTGCTACCTGATATTTAATGTCTTTAAGGGGAGATCTAAAGACCGATATTTTTATATAAACTTAGATGACTCTGGTAAAAGTCGAACCATTAGAAAGTAATTAATCTAGTTTGAATTAATTATATTAATGCTTTAAATGATCATAATTTAGCAAAAATCGAACGTTTGAGTGAATATATATATATATGTGTGTGTGTGTGTGTGTGAATTATCTATCATCTTATGAGGACCAGGCCACTGTCCTTGAGTGAACATAGGAAGTATGAAGGATACCTTGAATAAATGATCCCTCAATCTACAGAAATGCCTATCCT
The DNA here is from genome assembly GCA_019455505.1 of Pleochaeta shiraiana. Classification (NCBI taxonomy): domain Eukaryota; kingdom Fungi; phylum Ascomycota; class Leotiomycetes; order Helotiales; family Erysiphaceae; genus Pleochaeta; species Pleochaeta shiraiana. Next base: position 6,464 of record JAHYSP010011080.1, on the reverse strand, counting down.
GTGTCCAATTTTACCGAATACCTACGTGTGAGCAAGTTAGTTGCATCGGGTCAGATAGGTAGGATCACACTCACCATGGATTGAGGGAAAACCTAATAAGAATACCTTGCGGGAAAAGCCTATCAGTAAAGCCTAAGCCATTCATCCTATACTTTTCTCTACAAGCGATCGCAGTCTACCCCTGAACAAGCCATGCAGTAATCTACTCTAACCTAACCTTCTACTTCTACAAAGTCCAACAAGCACTTGATAACTTTGGCCAACAGCTCATTCACATTTGGTTTTAGGAGGGTTTAGATATGTAGATCCCTTTACTCCATACTTCTAGGTTGACCGTGATGGACTTTTGTGAAAACGCTGCTTGAGGATAGTGTTGAGAAACGAAGACAATCGGACCCGCGGAAGTGGTTGGGAATCTTAAAGGGAAGTTTAGTGAACTAACAATAATTTGTCAGACTTATCTTACTATATCATTAGTTCTTATATCATAGGAAGTATTGAAGAAACCCAGAAATGAGTATATACTAGTGCGATGGCACCGTTAATGTCCGGATAAATCGCTACCTTCAAAAAGTTAATCATCATAACTTTACAACATGGCCTTATATATAGATGGTTTATGAATTTTATTGATTCTTGGCTATTTTTTCGTCATTTTGATGTAAAAATTTAGACTAAATAATTAATATTGTACATTTTGTCGAGGTATTGGCATTCTCATTCTTTCGGGCATTTTCTGGTGCATCTTTTTAATACTTAGTTGGACCACCTTATGCTCTTAACACAGTCTCAACTCTTGATGTCATACTCTCAACAAATGATTGGCACATAAATAAATCAAACTTACACCATATATATTTCACTCTTTCCCATAACTCAACCATTCCTTGGAGGTTTTCAGGGTACTCACCAAGTTGCCTCTTCACCAGCCCTTAGAGATGCTCGATAGGGTTAATGACGGGGGATTGAGCTGGCCATTTCATTTTTTTTTACATTATCTCTAGCTATTCAGGTCTTCGTCGTACGCGAGTTATTTTCGGTATCGTTTTCTTGCTGGAAAATGACATCGTTTCTCGTGGATGAACCAGGTTGGCTTGCGACTTGATCTAAAGTTGGCAGAAATAAATTGTCGAAATTATGAAATAGTTGTTCAAAGTTCATTCTTCTCACAATTTTCTCAATACTACCGACTCCATACTAACCCATAAACCCCCTGATCATTAGATTTCTCCCGAGCTTAACCGTCTCATGGATCATTTTTGAGGTTAAGCTCTTCGGGTCTTTCACCCGGGCATACCTGACATCATCACTATTGATTCAATTAATTTGGTTTAGTCGGAATCAAATTACTCATTTCCAATGATCGATGGTCCAATGTTCATGCTCTAATGCCCAGTTTAGGCGTGCTCTCCGTTGAGCTGGTGTCAATCTTGATTTTTTGACCTTTTTTCTTGCTCTTAAACCGTATTGTCTGATAAATTTTTGAACTGTTTCTGAACTAAGTTTATTATTTCCCTCCATGTCGATATTTTCGGCCATTTCTAATGCTGATTTTGCTTGTTCACTATTAATCAGGCGGGCGATGGTCCGCTTGTCTCTTATTGTCAGTTTCTGAGATCGTCCCAACTTAGGCTCTCGAACATGATTCCATGCATTTATCCGGTAAAAATTAACCGAATATCTACAATATCCGAAAAATGTTGCCATTTCTCTCTCCGATATGCCTTCATTGAGCAGGATGTTGATGAGGATATTTGGTCCTGTGATATCTTTCTCATTTTGTGGACCTGAACTCAAGATTAAACTAGAGTAACTTTAGTAGATAGACTTTGTTTGAAAAAAAGTGGATTTGAAATAAATTTAAGGGACTTTCGAGTGGAAACGCTGTTGTTAGCTTATGGAGAGTAAATCTACCTCTCAATAAATACTTGAGATCTGCCATCTTTTCTTCTTGTTTCAATGAAATTCTAAGAATAATTAGTGATCAATTAAAACTCAAAATTCTTCCGTTTCATTCGAATGGAGCTGTTTTCATCCAGGGACTGATACAGATAACATCTCATTACCAGGTCTATTCTCCACCACTTAAGCACTAAATAAAGGGCATATTTTCTAATTAGTTAGTTCATAGTAATCTTCAGGTACTGAATAAAAGATCCATTAAAAAAATTTATAAACATGGCTTGTAGATAAGAGTTTGATTGGGGTACAACCTCTGGATGTATACACACGAAAACACGCACCAAGAAATGCCCGAAAGAATGAGAATGCCAATACCTCTACAAAATATACAATATTAATTATTTAGTCTAAATTTTATATCAAGGAGACGAGAAGATAGTGTAGAATCAATAAAATTCATAAATAATTTAAATATAAGTTCATGTTGTATAGTTATGATGAATAATTTTTCAAAGGTAGCGATTTATCCGGGCATCAGTGCTGTTACTGTACATGTTCTACATATTTTTTCACTCTCTTGTACTATATTTATATTGAATATTATTTGATAAATTTAACTGCTAACTAAATATTTAAAACTACAATTATGAAATGAGAACCTTCTTAGCTACAACTTTCATCCTGAATTGGTAATGCAGAGATCATTATAATGGCAGAAAATCAATTAAATGAATGATATTTTCTCATACTTAATCTATTCCTAATAAATGTCCGTTTTTTAGTATTCGGTAGATTAACTCCACTAACTTTAAAAAAGTATGAATTATAAATTAGCAGGATTACAGAAGTGAAACTACATGAAGTAAATTGTTGCAAGATACTTTTTTCGAGATGATGCAGGCATAGTTCGCTACCTTTTTTGCTGATGAATTTCATCTGAAAGAAGCCAGTCGCTATCAGGATTTGATTTACTTTTGAAATAAATCTGAGATATACTTTTGCCGATAGTTTGTTGTTCCTCAAGAAGAGTCAAAATTAATGTCATCGTACAGATGCCCTCCTCCATATAGAGCTGCAGTGTTCAATTATCGTTATTTTTTAAGTCCAGCCTTCCCCTTTTGTTGTCAATCTCGGTGCTAACAAGTTCTTCAACGAAAGAGCCTCTTTCGGTTAAGGATTCAGCTTCACTATCAGATGGCCCATTATCATAGTAGTGTCTATTTTAATAATCAATACTCTAGATTCAGGCAGAAGAGCAAGTTGCTATTCACCCTAGAACAGACTTTGCCACTGACGATGGACCTCAGAGAAAAATCTTAGACGAACTGAGATATTCTCATAGCAATGAATGATGTGTTTGCAGATAAAAAAAAACGCTTTGACAAAAGTTTTTGGCAAGCACACGCTCCCTTGAATGGATCTGTGTGATAATATAGAAGATCTTGGGGCTTCACTTGCGAATAATATAATAAATCCCACTGACGCTTGAAAATTTTTCTCCATGCTGCAGTACACTTTTGATGATTACCACTCAAGATTGCCCTCATTCGCTCTAATACTTGTGGTAAAACACGAGTTATCAAGATCCAGACGACTAAATCGATTCGTGGACAGTTGAATCGATGCAAGAAGTCATGTTTGATTTTGCGCCAGTTTGATTCGATAATCGTTGGTACTTTAGCACTAGTAATACCTCATAATTAATCGAGTGCACTCAGAACTTCCATCGTTCCAATGCGTACCAATTGATATAGAGTTATACCTATAGACTAAAATAGTTCCGAGAATAGCACCATACATATATTTCGTTGATACAATCAGGATAAATTTGTTCAGAAGAACAGTATTTACCATATAGATCTGGTATTATTGAATGTATATTGTAATGGCGACTTAAGTTTCCCAGAACTGTATCGCGCTCTGTTTTACTTGTGGTTTGAATACTTCCAAGCTCCAAAAACACCGTGCTAGATGACGTGCATAGACAACGGCCATTTCTATACTCAAAAGATCGGCGAAAAGGGTGAAGTCTCCAACACATATCAAGTGCAGAGGCTAGAGCTTTAGCCAGACCGGGACAGTAATTAGACTGAGACTTATTCTTTTAATAATCTTTCGGTCATTTTTGAACCGCTCTTTTAGCGTGCCAGTAGTATAATTAGACAGCAATATTGGATAAAACTTGTCATATAGCTGCGATTTTTGTTCTATCCTTGTCATATCCAAAAACTTTTGAGTTATGTTAAGCAATTTTTACGGATTGTGAGAATTGACTGGGGTTACTTATTTTTGAGCAGGCGTCAGTTGAGCCTGAAACCTGGTCAAGAGAGTTTGCAGCAACAAATAGGTAGCAAAGCGGCACACCAGTTCCATTAAGTTCAGCAAGTACTGTGAGCAAGTCCATACCTATGAAATATTTAAGCTTTAGCAGGAAATTTCTTCTAGGGAACGAGCTAGAATGAAGAAAGAGAAGAATCCACATTGCCAAAGATTGCATGAGGTATGGAAAAATGAATAAAACGAAATATAAAAGTTTTATCATTACCCAAGTTGTTCCGTATGTAGCATCCATCACTAACTCTTTGGTCCAAGATGGAAGTTTGCCATGGAAGACCTTCACATATACTGCCAAGCCTCGCATATTGCCAGAAATATAAATTACTTGTGAGTATTCAATTCCTGAAGCAAGTTTTGAAACATAATAATTGGATCTGAGTCAAATTTCCATTTGGATGCATTCATTTGCTGCAATCGATAATAGACTTGATATTAGGTAACCTCATTAATTTTCCGAAAACCAGATGACTATAAATCTCGGCAGACAAGCGACCTGAACAGCAAGGGGTTAGAAGCTCTATGATTTACTGGGATAATTGATTTTTGACATGAGTCCTGATAATCATGACCTAAAGTTACTATCAACTGACGATCTGATAGGTTCGGCAATAACTTCAATAGATTATGGCAGTTGAAATCTTTGATCTGGCCTCTACCACGCTCGCCTGTTCCTGCGGATTTAAGCCTTCAAGAGCTGTTTTGAGAGTAATAATAGAAATAAATTATTTTCGATTCTATTAGAATCTCCAACTGCCGAAATTTATGACCTTCAGCCTCATGAATTATACTAATGAGCTGGTTGATAGCCCGGTTGAGCGAACTAGGATCAAAATTATCTTGATTGTTCGTTTCGGGGGTTTGATCAAAGCTAACAGGTGGACGGTCGAGATCAAATGTATATGATGCGTCAATTTGCTTAATTTGATTCTGAATACTTAGATTATAGATTAGAGCTAGAGCTAGTACTAAAGCTGGGGGTTAACGACTCAACACCTGTACATGGTGTCCCCTATAAACCTCCAGCTCCCTCTTGAGAGTCTGCAGAGCCAAGCTTGAGTCACAAACCTTTTCAACTTCGAGCTGAGTTTCTCCACCTCACTCTCGAAGAAAACGCTCTGTTAACTTTATATCGGAATAGTAACTACAATGAAGGTGGGCAAGAGGAGGAAATTTTGTGGTACAAAACGCTATAATGATGGACAGGGAAGCCCCCGTCATACTTCAACATATACTATCTACGTCGAGTGAATATAAAGCTTGTGGACAGCAAATTCCAAGCCATTCTGTCCTTTTCACCATCAGATTTCAAGTTACCGCAAATTTCGATCCCCCATACTATTTTATCCGATTTCTAGCCAGGAGGATCATTCTAGTTGGACGTGTTGCCCGACTACCCCAAGTTCGTAACGATACTTGATGATTAGGTTAGGCTACATTCGCGGGTTACACTCTGTACCAAGACTTTTCTGACATCTTGTCACAACTCTCGATTTGTCCTTTGGTACACATCAGGGGCGGGGATAAGAGGAGGCTAGGAAGGACGGAGGGCCACCTTAGGTATACTCGGATATGCTGCATCCGGTAGTAAGGCCTCCCCGAACGCTTCAGAGTGGTAGCTTTGTCTTCGGATTTAGTCCTGATGTTGGTAATAGGGGAGCCCCGCACCCATTGGTTTTTGGAGGATTTTTCCCGGCAGCGTCACACCCGCAAATGACTTTCGCTTGGATGGCTGGAGGGGGGAATAATGTAGGTCTAACAGCTCCTCTAAGCGTGTACTGGAATCAAGATCTGAGGGGGAATTACTGATGAAAATGGACCGTGAAGTAAGTATAGGAAAGGGTATATTTTCTGAGGATAGGTGCCTTAGGCTTGTAGGCAGAGAGGACCTATATACGTTACTTAGTCTAAGACTTAAATAGCCCAATAAAATCATTATTATAGTACTAAATCTAGTTAGATAAGGGCGATGACTTACTTAGCTTGTGGCCCTTAATTTCATACAAAAAACTATCCCATTCATCTGCATCAGGGAGATCCGTTCCTAATAGACCCTCATGTCGCTTTCCAAAATTGGGGATCACATGATTAGTATCGTTAATCTACCTATGCCATATTAATTTGCCTAAATTTTAGCGCAGTAAACTAATCTCGCAAAAGTCTTTGAGCAGGCCCCACACCCTTAATGTGGGGCCTGCTCAAAGACTTTTGCGACCTGATTTTAGTCT
>JAHYSP010011079.1:0-11120 GCA_019455505.1 Pleochaeta shiraiana | reverse complement strand
TATTATTTGATTTGATTTCATTTAGCCTGATTTGGCGCCTTAAATGGCCCACGCAGGAATCTATTAACTATGTATGTACAATGGGGAAACCATACGGTAAAAACCCCAAATCCTACCTATCTTGATTCTTTGTTTATTTTTAGTCGAGGACTTACCTTCAGGAAGTGCGATAAAACTGTCTGTTGGCATGTGGATTCTGGTCTCCACCTCTTTATCCTACTCCCTTACCTTCACGACATGATCTCCTTGCTTCTATGGTGGCTTGAACATCCTTCACAAGCCGTATTATTATTATTAACATTTAACGCCAAGTAGGCACACAGGCTAAGCCCGGCCTCTAAGCCCTCTAGAGGGCGATTGGCGTGTCTGCGCAGCCTATTGCCATCAGACATCTCTGTTGTCTATTGACACCTTAACTAATCCAACCAGACAGCATGAATACGCGACTAAACTTGCTGCTACCAAAATATATTCCTCTTGCTATCTATTTGAAAGCACATAATTCTTTTTTTTTTTTTGTTTGTAAAATAAATAATTCCTGCATGAGGGAAATAAAGCAATTAGACAGAACAAAAAAAAGGAGATGGAAATTCTAATATTCACTTAAGACATAGAACCGAAATTTGCGAGTCTTTTGCACCTGTTCCCGAAAGCTCGAGCACTGCTTGTTGTTCCAAATGTCCATTTAATATCACTTTCTAGGCCGCGGGAGGGTCTGGACCGAGGCTTTCGTAGAGCTGATAGTCTACTACAGATAAAAGGATGTTCTGGGGTATTTTCTTCCCCGCAATCGCATAAGAGGTTAGCATTTATGTGTTTAAACCGACGGTGGTACGCTGCAAAATTACCGTGTGCAGATCGGGCTGTAAGGAGCAGACCTAGATGTCTACGAGACAAGAAAGACATCTCTTCAGGGAGCTTTACAGTCATAGATATATTGAAGTACTTATAGCGCTCGGGGGTTTTATTATTCCAATATAGAGATATATTTGTTTCGTATTGTTCTTTAAGAAGTCTCTTCGCCCTTAAGATCGAAGCTTTTACTCGCGACGTAGGTTCATTGCAGGCAATTTTTGCTAGAGCATCAGCTTGCTCATTTTCTGGAATTCCCGAATGCCCCGGGACCCATCTAACCATAACAGCACCAGGTGCCGCAACTGATGTACGTAACCTCCTGTTCCAACTATCTCGTGATTCCTGGAACTTGGTGATCTCCTTGGAGCTTGACGGAGTCAGCTTCCCTGTATGTAAGCGGATAGCAGCTTCTTCATTATCAAGACAAACTGCAACATTTGTGGCATATTTTGCCATAGTGTGCGAGACGGCTGCACTTAATCCTTCTGTAGCACCTATTATTTCAGCGTCGTAGATTTCGACTGTTCGTCCTAGCGGTATTTTTCCGCTCGCAATTTCTGTATTTAATCCTCGATATATACAATATCTCGCCCCTACATTTCCGTCTTTATCCATTGACCCGTCCTAAAAAACTGTAAGATCGAGTATTCCAATTTTACTGGAATTTATATATTCTTTAAACATACCTAGCCCCTCAGTGCGACCAACTGCGCCTATCGCTTCCTTAGCTTTGGTCCTGTTCAATTCATACCATGGGGCCTCTTGGGTGTCCAGGGATAGTTCTAGAAATTATCGATGTCTGATCCACTGAAAATGGGGAGACTTCCAACGTTTACGAAGAGGATGTTTTGGATCAGCGGCAGCGATTCGTGTTGCAAGGCGGTCATGAGATCGTTCAAGCCAAGCGAAGACTGGACCCCAACCTGTTTCACGCAATAAGACTGGCACTGGTGTGGTTTTATAGACAGGTAAGACTGCTCGAGCCGCCCTATTGATCGCTCCTCGAAGTTAATTTATTATCCAAACAGAGGTTTTAGGTTCATACCAGGTCTCGGAACCATAGAACAGCGTAGCGAAAACTGTTCCTTGGATAGCTTGGCGAAGAAGATTGGGTTGAGTCCCTTTAATCATATTGTTGAGTCGTTTAACATGATCTGTCACAACTCGACATCTCTGGCAAGCTCTTCGGTCATGTTCTTTGAATGTTAACTTTCTGTCGAAAACTATGCCTAACCATCGAGTAGAATCATTAGGCTGGATGAGAGTATTTTCCATCAGGAGAGGAGATTCCGTATACTTCCTTTTGTTGTAAAAATATTGAAGTTCAGTCTTCATGCTCTCAAACTGAACACCATTTTCATAACCCCATTGTAGTGTCTGATTTAGGCTTGCTTGTAACTTCTGGCCACATTCTTCCAAAGTTTTTGCTGTTTCTAGTAATAGAATATCATCTGCGTATCCAAACCTACCTCTTGAGAGACGCAGAACCGGTTCCATGTAAAGCAGAAATAAGATCGGGGAGGCTGGAGAGCCCTGTGGTAGCCCGCTTTGGATCTGGAATATATTGGAGGCTGTCCCATCCAAACGAATTTTTGCTGTCCTATCAAGAATAAAAGAGTTGACCCATTTTATTACACTAGTTGGCCACCCTTGTGTCCTAAGTCTATGTAAGAGTCTATTCCGTAGAACTCCATCAAAAGCACCTTTTACGTCGACAGTAGCTATACCTGCAACATTTCCCATAGAAATGGCGTCTTTCACATCACATAGAAGAGCTGTGGATAAATCTGTTGCAGATCGTTTCCTTATAGCACTACATTGATCTTTAGCTAGGATATTACATTTTGAGGCCCAGTACGAAAACCTTCTTGCGAGAAGACATTCGAGCCCCTTTCCTACACAGCTAAGAAGAGATATTGGCCGGTAAAATTTCGGGAGAGTGCGGTCTCGTTTTCCTGGTTTCAATAGGATGACAATCTCTGACCCTTTAAAGGCTGTGGGATGTACACCTAGTGTGATGCATTTTTTGAAGAGATTGGTGATACGTTTCCCAACAGAAGGCCACGCAATCCGAAGCACAGAAGCTGTTATTTCATCTTCCCCAGGGGATGAAGATTTGATCTCACATGTAGCACGGAAGACCTCAGTTTCGGAACATGGCTGACAGCAAATATTTCTAGTTGCTACTGTCGGTGTATTCTGCGGTATGTCCGTATTCTCCATGTGTCTAGAAAGGAGTACTCTGTGGAGAAGTTCCGCCTTCTTTTCAGGACAAAAGACCAGAATGTCTCCATTCTGGTCTTTGGGAGGAGTGTGATACTTTGACGCGGTGTTATACCATTTGACTATCTTGTTAACATCTGGTAAATTATCCATATTTTCCACTCGTGACTTCCAATATTCCCTTTTTGCCCTTCTAACAGCGTTTCGGAGATCGCGTTTCTCATTTTCCAAGTGCCCCATTCGTCTTGATTGGCGGTATCTAAATGTAGCCTCCCTACATTCAGTATTCCACCACGTAGTTCCTCGGCATTTACTGTTGGTCCGAGGGCAAGCAGCTAAAAGAGCTGTGTGAATAGTTTTCACAATGTCCTCAACCTCAATTTCAGCTTCTTCTTCAGTCTGAATGCTTGAAGACTCTTGGCTATGACCCAAAATTTTCAGAAAGAGGTCTTTATCAAGTGAGTTGTATTGTAATCGACCTATATTGTCTGGGATGAGTTCACCATTCAGAGGAATTGTTGTAACTAATTTTTCATGGTCTGAGGTAGTATGAACATCAAGCGGAATCTCACATTTTGCTCCGACTAGAGAGCAGAAGGCAAGATCTAGGGTTCCGCCTCTATTATGTGCGGATACATCTGTGGGGTTGAGGAGACTAAGGTCTTTTTCCCTTGCCCAATTAATCAAAGTCGTTGTCTCTTGAGAATTGGAAGTAGTAAATGAGTCCCAAATTGGATGACTTAAGTTAAAGTCGCCAGCTACAAAGTCTGGGGACTCAGAAGTTTCAAGAATAGTTTAAAGCATTCCCCAGCACCAATACTATTTATTGGAGCATTGTATATATTCCACACCCTGAGTCTTCGGCCGCGGCCGCCAGAGATTGCAATTTGCACACAGTCTGAGGAAATGTCTATTGCAGTCTGATATGGGTTTAGCCCCTGTTTTTTTCGAACGTAAGATAGTGCCCTGGGCGAGTATACCATTCTGTGAGAGGCGAGAAAGTTGTAAAGTCGGGATGTGATATCGAGCGCTTTGCAGAGAGGTCCCTTAAATTCCATGGTTCTTGAATTAGTAGAATGTCGATGCTATTTTCATGTGCAAGTTTGAGTGCTATACTATGTGCGTTAGCTCCTCTACCTACGTTCGCTTGCATAATTCGTAATAATCTTTTTCTTTTTAAGTTATGTCTTCCCACCATGATTAGTGCATAGTAGAACTACAATCGGTCACCTCTCCTTCAACGAGAGAATATTCATATGACTGAATCGCTCTTAAATAATGAATATGGCCTGCTTTACGAATATGTCTGAGCTGATCACTGGACAAACGAAAAAAGGCTCCGTTTTTCCGCTGAGGCCGAGCTGGGCAGACAATGTTCTCCGAGTTGTGAGGACCTTTACAGTTAAGGCATTGTCTAGGTTTGCTACAAAGCCCTTCGTGTCTTTTTTTGCCACATAGTTTACACATATATTCGCGTGCACAAGTCCAAGTAGAATGGAACACGAAGCATTTTTCACATGTGGGAACTGATTTTCGATTCTGGATACGTTGAATACCAACTGCCAGACAAAAGAGTTGCAGTCGAAAAGGAAATTTGTGTGCTTTGTGAGATGGAATGTGGATCCTGACATGTCTAATATCATCATTTGAGTCTTTTGACTTATTCGTCCATGCTATCTGTATGATGGGAACGTCGTCTCGAATCGATGGATTATGTGGCACAAATCTTAGTTTGCAAATTTATTACTACGGAAGATAGATGTGCGGACTCTCTCCACTCTGAATACATGTTTCGACAAAATTGCACCGCCACTTTGTGGCTTCTTCCTTGGCACACCATAACAAGTGTCGATCCTCTTTGAAATCCATTTTTGGCAATACTCCTAACTAAAGGTACTGTTTAGCCAGTGGATCTAAAACAGGGGGTTTTAATGAGAAGCTAATTCCAATACAGTATGTTTTATACCAAAGAGCTGCGAGGATTTCACTTTACAGGGCTTATTTGTATGGAGTTTTTTCCCGACCGAATGTTTGGCACAAGTTCGTTAACTTGTAATTTTACCAGATTCCGACAATTTTAAATTTTCAAATTTGATTTATTTTAGTTATTCTTGTGTAAATGAATGATTAAAAATTTGAATGTACATTGTGTTTAAAGATACATTTGAGATTTTATCGGCCCCCGTTTTGCTGCTACAATCGCTTCACATTTTATAGGCATACTTTTAATGAGCTTTTCAAACTTTTCGTGCTGATTAGCTTGATTCCACTGTCAGGATTGCTTTTTGTAAATATAAATATATATATATATATATATATACATATATGGAGATAACCTACCTTACAGTGTTCAATGATTCTGGTTTGGCCTTTTGGCCGAGTGGTTGTGCATCTTTCTCTTGCACCATGTAGGATGGCACCCATTAGCCTGAACACCATTGTCCAAGTCTTGTCCTAGTTCCGTTGACTACATTCCGCTTCTGGCTCCTACGCGTGTGGAGTATTATCCGCAGCTAGTTGTGAGACAGCTGTTTCCCACTCTCTAATCTGGGATAACGATATTGGAAATAGTCTTTCATTTCGTCCCCAACGTGCTCAACTAGATTTATGTCGGGAAAGTAGTGTGGCCAATCGATGGTTGAGATAGCCCTATTCTTGAACTCTTATTGTTTTGGTCGCATGACAAAAATCCCAGGCTTCATTGAAAAAATTTCATGAATTAGGGGCACTATTCTCTGACAATAAGATGCAGAGGAAATAGAGTCCCAGTCTCTCTCTCCCAGAACAGGCAAGGACCTTTCTCAGTCCCTGAAAAACTGCTCCAGTAGATCATCCAGCCAAGTCTTCTCATCTTGTCGACCACACAGGACGTGCCAAGGATTTCACCTTTCGTAATCAAAGTGTTAATAATGTGAAACATGTATAATTTAAAATGTAAAATACTTACCTTACGAGTTACTCACACTCTACTTTGCTCCCCGTCCATCACCCAAGTCTCATCGGTCGAAAGGAGATACATGCAGTCATCTTCAGTCCAGTATTTGTGAGCATCTGCTCAGCCCAAACCTTTTTTTTTTAATCAGATAGAGGCATCATTATTTTAAATACAAGGTTATAAGAAGGAGCGGTATTGTACCGGACAGAGAAAAGTGATGCTAACGGTAACTGCGCGTATAGACGCTCTTTGCGAGTTGCTTAATATATGTATATTTATTGATATCTAATTACTCGTGTTATGAAGAAAAGAACTTAAAGATCAGGATAGGTCAGTTATCTGTCTATATACAACTTCGCTGAATCTCTAACCGTGCTTCTATTCTCTACTAGAATGTTCTACTGAAATACCAAACTACCTTAAACGTAGATGCAATATTCTTAGTTCATCGAGTGCTATTCTGCACTATTCTGTTAGTTTCCATTGTTTTCCACTAAGCTTAGTAATCATGTGATGCCATATTACTAATCTGTGCTAGTTATATATCCTAAGTAGTTAAAGTATAATTATATGCATTAGTACGTGAGCATCAACTGGGATATCTTAAATGGATATCACAACAATCATACATGCTGGATAACGTTAATATCCTCATTTTTTTCAGTTCATTTTTAATAACTTTATCACTCACCACAAAATGTGATAAGAGCCCCATCGTGAGTTCAAGCCTGGACATACTACAGCCTTTATCAGATGATGTGATGAAATTTTCTATTTCATCCACCACCTCAGAGGTGAGAGTTGGACGCCGACCTGTAGATTTCTTGAGTTCCACATCTGAAACTATGAGCACATATCTGACCTGACTTCTACTTAGACCATGATATGAGACTTTGAGGAAAACTGATGTTTGCATTGGTTCTATGTTCCGAATCGTATATTCAGGTCTGTGGATTTTTTTTCTGTTTTTGTAAAGGTACAATCATTTTCTATATATCATTCGATCATGTTTGATCCAACTTTCACCTTAATTACCATCCGAAACATTCTATTCTTAGAGCGACGTTTAAACGCCAACCCTGTTTCACTAATGCGTAGAATATATCACCAAACAAGAACCCTGTGGTTGCAAACAACTTGATTAGACGAATCACCAACTTGAATGCCTGAAATAAAACATAAGACATGACTCAACGTTTGACACATGATGCGCTGTGATTTTTATTTGATTCATTCCTAGCTTGTGGAGTGTTGTAACCTACAAGAGTTAATATAGATTGTTGGTTATAATGATTATATATTACCTGAACACGTTGGTCTCTATTTAGTCTTAAAGATTTTTTTCAGGAAGGAGCTGAAAATGTTTTATCGATCCTAAAGACTCTACTACCATGTTGAGTCAATAGTATGTGTGAATAGAGACTCATCTTGAAATGTGATAAAATCAAAAAAGATCTTTATAAAATTCCATTTAATGATGATGATAGAAATTAATGAAGATTGGTTGTTGTGGTGAAGAGATATGGGGGGGTTGTAGTTTAGCGATGTGGTTGTTGTGTAGGGCTGTTGTGCGGTGTGGGTTGGCAAAGTACTTTTGGTTAGCAACTCGAGATTTGCAAGCGCAAGCTACTGCGTAGCTTCGCCTCGAGTTGGTGTGCTCCGATCGAAATTAATAGTTGAAAATAATTTTTGAATGTTTTGTTGCTCAAGCCTACTCAGCTTCGCCGCTCCGCGGTTCGGTTCTTAAGATTATGATGATGACTGATGTTTAGACGTGATGACTGACTGTGACTATTAATAATTAGAAGAAGCTTGAATGAAAAAATAATTCACATGTTAGGGAATATGTAGAAACGTAACCCAATTTAATGCCCCATAAAAAAATAGTCAATTTAGGCTAGTTTTTTATCATAATTTATTAATAGGCGCTAGTAGGGATAAATCGAGCTAGTAGGGGCCAAACCCCTGAAGTGAGATTTAGACCCACTGGCTAAACAATACCGTTAGATAGGTGTATTATTACTATTGATTGATTTCATTTAACCCGATCAGGCGCCCTATGGGTCTATGCAGGTGACTATCTCTAATATTTACGTAGGAAGAAACCAATCTTGTAAAAACCTACTAATACTACATGGCTTTTGTCTACCGAGTTTCAAAGTTTTACTTCAGGAAGTGCGTTTTCACTGTACATCCAGTGTGAATCCCGTCTTACCCATTTCCTACTCTATTAAGCCTTTCTTGCATCACCGCCTTAACTTGACTAACAACTCGAAACTGTTCTATTTATCTTTTGTCAAAAATCTACGGAGTAATTCTAGCCACATCCCCTGGACTTTGAATCATGATCTCATAGGACTTATCTTTTGACTTTCGCAGGATTTCTCCTCGTCCTCTCGCCCGCTTAGGACATGCCATGACCATATGCCTGACATTTTGCGACGAGTATCCACATTGGCACTTTGGGTTATTAAATCCGGGTACTTTTCCTCTGTGCAGATAAGAATTGAGCCCGATGTGCTCGCTTCTTATCTGCATTGCTACGCTGCTCTGTGCCCTGTTAAAGTTTTGGTGGATTTCGGATGGAGTTCCCCTTAAATTCATCTTGTTTCGTCTTGTATATTGATTAGCCATTAAATTTGCTAGTTTTCACTTCTCAGGGTTCGCTGGTGTCGGGTGTTCAGAGTTCTTCTGGCATGTCCAAGAACATTTCCATTCCTGGAATGCTGCTATCTTCATAGCCAGCTTTTGTCGGCCTATATTTTCTTCTCTTCCGCTTTTTCGTTTCCTTCTATGTCATTATGACCGGGGACCCAACGAACCTCCACGAGTTGGTGTTCTTCGATTATCTGTTTAAATCTCCTTACTGCCGCATACAAATATCTAGACAGGCCCTTAAATAGAGCTTTGGATGCTTCTTGGTTGTCCAGTAGCACTTTTATGGGTGCGTTCTTTTCGATAATTAGTGTTGCCTCCAATTCTCTGAGGGCTCCAACGATTTCTGTGTCGTAAATCTCCCCACTAAGTAGACGTTCCTTCCCAGTCGTTATAAAATTTCCATTTCTGTATATGGCGAAACCAAATGCTGATCTTCCAGGTCCTTTAGATGCCCCGTCTGAGAAGGCACACACTGTTCCAGGTGGTAGGTCTCTGAGCCATCATTATAACCGGTCAGACTCTATTGCCTTGTCGTTCGCTATGGTGCTAATACTTGGGTGGTACTTTGAGCAACACAAAGAGCCTGGATCTTCAGTTGCCGGTATAGTAAGCATATTAGTTTGTAGGCGTGTGTAGTAAAGTTCGGGTACTTCGATTGGACGGCATTTTTGTCCCGTGCATATTCCTAAGCGCCTTTTCATACCCATTAGTGTCTCTTTTGATCGGAACACTATCGGGTGCCAACTGTCAAGTCTACGTATCCTAGCTCCTGCGCGCAGTTGTCTCTGCTGAAGCAGTATTTTGGCGGTTAGAATTCCAGCCTCTCGATGTAGTATCATGTTAGGCGTTGTACGTCAGACTTGCAATGCCGCTCGGATGGCCTTTGGAATAGTTCTGTCCCGGAGATTTTTGTGCCATCCTACTCCCGAGCTAACTTTCTTATTCCTTTTCGAATTTACCTGGGTGAGGCCAGGTCACTAGGCTTTTACCCCGTAAGTTGCTGTACTAACTATACAGGCTTGTACTGCCCGGATCAGGGGTCCTGGTGCCGCCCACGCAGCACTTTGTTAATTTGTCTTAAGAACTGCCCCAGCTTCAGCGCTTTCCCACATCATTGTTGTACGTGATATTTTAATGATATTTGGGAGTCTATCCAAAATCCAAGCCATAGAATATGCGAAGATGGTTCTATCCTCTGACTTTTGATATTGATGAGTAAATATGAAGTGTTTATTCTCCTCCTTGGGCCTCCGCCAATGACAAGTAGCTCGGAATTAACTGGGTCGAAGTCGATCTTGTGTTCTACAACTAGTTTTACGAGTCTGTCAACTTCCTCTTGAACCGCTGCTATCGCCTCGTCCGGGTCCTTGCCTATCTGAACAATCGCGATATCATCGGCGTAGCCGAATCCGCTGTTTGGACAGCCTTTTTGTATAAGAATCGAAATGTAAAGAAGGAAGAGTAGGAGAGAGAGAGGCGAGTTCTGGGGTGCACCGCACTCCATTAACTTGTCATCTGTTACTCTGTTCTCATATCTTACACTTACTCTTCGTTGCCTAATTGTTACGGGCTATGCCCAGCTGGAGGTTGGTCTCGAGGACCAACCCAGCCCAAACGTAGGTGTCATGGGGGTTGCATCGAAGAGGAAAAGGTTTAAATGAACGATGTGGACATTGGTGGCGCGGAAGATGCTTCCTGGAAAAGGTTTAAATATACAAGGTGGAAAATTGGTGAGCCGGAAGAATGCTTCCGGCAAAACAGATCACTATAGTAAAATGGAGATGAACAACAAATAAAATTAATATATAATAAAACCCAAAATTGTAAATTAAATGTAGCAAGGTTTAGGTATGGGAGGGGGGATCCACCAAGGGGTATATAAATGAGTGATTCTCTTTAACTCAGAAGGCAAGAAATAATATTGAACACTTAACGGATAAACTGAGCTACTACGAATATCTGTGATCTCAGCAAAAGATCATAACACTCAGGAAGGATTCGATCCAGCGGCAAAGTGAGAGCCGCCAATCCTGTTTCCGCATCTGAAGTAGTAAACTATTGTGCAATACCCCATCAAATGCTCCTTGGAAGTAAAGCATAACCATGGCTACTACCTTATCACATCTCCTAGTGGCCTCCGCATCATGTACTACGCAGGATACTAAGTCTATAGCTGAGCGCCCAGGGAGCGTGCCGAATAGATGTTTTGGCAAAACTTGATGTTAAATTGCCAGCTTTACCATCTTTTTAGCTACTAATCGTTCTAGACCTTTGGCTAAGCTTGATAGAAGTGAGATCGGTCGCCATCCTTTGGTGGTAGATAGATCCCTGCCTGGTTTAGGGAGCAATACTACATCTGCCGTCTTGAAGGGAATAGGGACATAGGCTAGTCTTAAACACGCCTGATAAAGGTCCTTAATCTTGATATGGGGGGGGGGGGGGGGGGGGG
>JAHYSP010011078.1:0-11066 GCA_019455505.1 Pleochaeta shiraiana | reverse complement strand
CCGTTGAGAATAAGTTTCTCCTCTCATATTTCCCCAATCTCTCTCCCAGAATACAAACGGACCTGCCCTATCTCCAGAGAAGGAACCCCAAAACATCCAGTAATTGTTTTTCTTGTATCGACTGACAGGACAGTCAGTCGAGTATTCTTCGTTTGCCTGTTCTTGAAGTTAGTGTCCATCTGAAAATTAGTATTAGAAGACTTACCTTTCTTGTGATATATGGAGAAGAAGGCAGGGAATCACTAATGTATGTTTCATCACTCCAGAGGACCCTTAACCAATCTTCTAGAGTCCAGTTTAGATGCAAGTGGGTCCATTCTAATCGCCGACTCTTTTGCGCATCACTGAGTGGAGGCTTTTGTCGGGCTATGCATCTACTGTAACCTCTTTGGCGGAGTGTATTTCCGATGGCAATTTCTGCCACATTCCAGTGGGCGAAGTACATGGAAAGTTCAAGATGTGACATTTGTCGAGTTTCCGAGGAACTCCTGACAAATGCTTCGAGCTCATCGACTTGCGCATCCGAAAGAACTCTAGGTCGTCCAGAAGATCTTAAAGGTGATGCCCGGCCTTCTTGAATCGTATAATTAACCTGACTCCTAGTGGCTCCCGTCCTTTCGATGATTTCTTTTCGACTAAGACCATATCGGTAGAGTGTAAGAATCTGTAAAAAATTAGTTTACACCAACATGCGAATTCTCAGACTTACTTCGATTTTTTTATCCCGCGATAAATTAGATGCCCGTACGCGGGTAATTATTGTAGACGAATTTACTTGCGACATTTCTAGAAATTATAGCTTGAAGACGCTTATGGAGTTGATAATGATGATGAGAATGGGAAATGAGGAGAAAGATGGAACGAGGTAGAAGTTTCGGAATTGTGCAACTGACGAAGCAAATTAACCGAGAATATTATGTAAAGCACTGGGATTGACCCCTAAAGTAGCTGGGATATACCTCGAAAGACCTATATAGCAGGGTCGAATTTTATGGCCTGATACTCTGTACATTTTAAGCTTTTGATCGGCAGTTAAGCTTGAAGTAGTTCCTATTGGAATTTTTCAGATCCTTGTAGCCCCTGTTTTTGACCCAGCTCAATTAAGTTTGGATCATTACTTTTCGGCTTGGGGAGGGAGTACTTTGCGATCCATAAGTTCTAACTGCACAAGGGTAGCACTGCATTCGGCAGACACTAGACTCTAGGCAGTGCTATAATTACCCTTGTACCGGTGCACAAACATCTGGAGTTACATTCTTAACGTTTGTTCCCAACTCAGAAAGAAGTCAGGTACAATTACACTACCCCTGTTCTACCCACTCTTACCCCTAGTCGAAACTTGGATCATACATTAAGCAGATCTATTTTTGAGCCCCAAATGATACTTATGATATTATAATGCAGGTGTAATTACAGAAGTAGGAATTGTTTTTTTTAAATTCTAAATATTAAAACTAATTTTCTCTCGGAGAACATCTATTCCTTGATTTGATGTGTCACCCTAGATATAAAGCTTCCTTGCAAGCTACGTAAATCCTTCTTTCTCAGAATGATTCCTGAATCTCTACCCAAAATAATCCACAGCGCCCTAGATTTCGCCGCCAGTTATCATAAGCGTCAATTTCCGCAGATCTTGAAGCTGATTAATAGTTTGCTACCTTGCAAATTCGCGAAAAATTCCCTCGAGAAACATCCCTTTTTCGCGCCTATTCCACAGTAAAGACATGGTTCGGATTATCACCTGCTTAATCTTAGAACAGCGTGGCACTATAGAATCATCATGTCCATTAAAACTCGCTCATTATTGCAAATTTAAACTGGCACCGACATTAGAACGTTGGTAAGACGCCAAAATCACGAGAGGTTGTCTTCTTGTAGCCACCACTTGACCAAAATTTCCACGCAAGTCCTTGAGTTTAAGGACGCGCCATTAGTGATTTTTGGTACTCTTTAATCTAATATTTGATTTTTGTGTCTTTACTGAACATAATTTCGTTGACTTTCGATTTGCAGCGTTCATGGAATAGCTGTTTATCTCTAGCTGGTCATGCCAAAGGTTCCAGAGTCGAAATATTTTAGCCTCGAATATTATAGCTCACACTCTCTCTTCTACAGAAAAAATTCAGTTGGCACTGTAAAAGATCACGGAGGCACATGAGACCGGCGAAAAGTCGTTATTTTAGATGTATTTCCTGGAATTCTTCAATCGAATGGTTATCTTAAAACATTCTGAGCTCTGGATCTAACTTGATTCGATTTTTTCAATTTCTTCAAGATAACCTGGTCAAATCTGCCAAACATATCAGAGATTTAAACTATATTTAAGTAAATTGATGGTATGTTTGCTTATACTTAATAATAAATGTTACTGAACAAAAAAAAAAACGTCTGAGGAATGATAATCACGCATTCAACGTAATTTGAGCTTTTAATGATGATTGAACGTCGTCTTTGACCTCTTCAAGTTCTCAGGGAATACTTTATACAGCTGGTATATTTTGAGCCCCTGTCTACTTAAAAGATTTGATTGTAAGCAGAAAGCAAAAATTTTAATTATAAATGATCCAAATATATATGTCATGGGTTACTAGAAAGACGAAATGTGGAACCTGTATTTGAATATTGAACGGAAACTTTTACTTTTTTTCATGGAAAGAATGTGGGAAATCTTTTATTATTTCGTCTGGTCAAGCTGAAAAAAAAATAAGAGATTTTCTTACCAAAAATGCAACTTCAACCGAGGCGTTAAAGCTTTAAATTTTGAAGAACAGCTCTTTGAATAGATAATTTATCCACATTTCTGAAAATATCTCACCAGCTCTGCGTCAAGTTCAAAAAATTTAGATGAGAATGTCAGCACAAGATGCCGACGAGATCTAATTTATCTAGCTGATTACCACACAAATGAATCAAGTTATGTCTGGCCTAGATGTATCTCCCAAACTTGACTATTTGCATAAAGAATTGAAACAAATCTGTCAACACCTGGAAGAAGCTAAGCATCAAGAAGGACCAATCAAGTAATTACTATAATTACCATACTGAAAATAGTTTTTGTTATCTTACTGACCAAGATGATAGACCATTGGATGCGCAACACAAAATTACGGAGGTTTTAAGAAAGGACAATAGCAATGGTAACTTAATTAACAAAGCTTTGGTTCAAGAATTAGTAAATCATTTGGAGAGCGATAATATCTGCCACCGAATCCATGAATCATTGTTTGCTCTAATTATTGAGGTTATACTAAGATCAGAAGAAAATCGATATGGAGAGAGAGGTATTTACTTGCTTGCAGTAAGTATTAATCGCTAAGAACTGAGGAACTGTTGCTAATACTTGACCTGGCCTCATTGTTTGATGATTCTAAATCAAAAAGTGAGAGTTATCAAAAATTAATTAGTATAAGACATGATTTTGTTCGGAAAGAGTCTATTCCATTTCTGACAGAGTACCTTTTAAATCCCAAAAATAATTCAGCAATCCGGAGATGGGTACGCTTATTTTAGTTACTCATTAAATTTTTGACAAAAAAGATAAAAGAATAAAACACTCGAAAATAAACTGATTTGAGGTCAGGTTGGTATCCTTTGCCTCAAGCTATATCGAGAATCTACCGATATTCATGAAAGTAAGGATATAAGTTCAGACAAGTACAGGTTTGCTATAACTTTGAAATTGATAATATTTATATGATATATCTGACAAGTGAGAAAACAGACGCCAACTAAATCAATTAATATTTGAGGATCCTGATCCATTACTGAATATGATTTGTGGCCAAATTGTTAGGGATCTAGATGGTAAAGGTACTCAGTTGATCTCTTCAAGTATGAAGGAAGTTTATTCTGTTAGCTCGATAGCCATAAACCCAGATCATCAGTTAACAGATCAAAACCAAAATATTTTCATGACCCTTAACAAAAATTCAATAATTGTCCTGGCGCTTTCAAAAGCAGCAAAATTTGATCAAATTCTTGAAGTGCCTCTCAATTCCATCGACAAAATGGAATTTACTTTTCATGAAGCAGGAGAACTGCCTGTTTCTGTCACAATCGAAATCGGTTTCATAAAAGATCCTAAGAATTCAACTCTGTTAAATGGAAAAGAAATTGAACTTAGTAGTAGTTCTCTTCAACTCTTTCCTCGGAATAGCAAACTTCTCAAAGACCATATTATGCTATTCTTAGCTGATGTAAAAACTGAGGTGAAAACTGTTCAAAGAGAAATCCTCAATTTAAAAGAGCATCTTTTTCCTCAAAAAAGTCCTCATAGCTCTACATGTGAGATAGTAGTCAGAGGAACCAAGCCAATTACGAAGGAACTTTCCCCTAACACAACCAGCTTGGATGCGAAAATTGACCAAAGTTTCCCCAAGGATTCAGTTTTTGAACCGCAATGCCTTGACAAGATGGCTAAAATGTCTGAAAAAACTTGTAAAAAATTCCCCAAGAGCTGGGGAAATCCTCAGAAACGACGTCCAATGACACGTTCAATAGCCAAAATTCAGAATCAGGCTGTGAAGCCTAAAGCAAAACAACCATTAGTTGTCAGTCGTCGTAGTATTGGTAATTTGCAGAACCATATTTCAAGTCCTTCGATGAAAGTTTCGCGGCAGGCAACGAGAATGAAAAAGCCTTCTGATTCATCATATCAAGGCACGAGGGAGTTGTCGCAAGATATTCATAATTTGATCATGACCCAAGAAAAATCAATTATTAATGTCAGCTCACAACTTTTTAATCATAAGAGAAAGTCTATAGCCACTGGTCTTGAAAATAAACAGTTTCCAGAATTAGAAATAGCTAAGAACTGTTACCTAAAGGATGTAAAATTCAAGGATAATGAATTGTCTGAAAGGATAAAGAATGGTATCAGAGACGACTCAGAAAAAAACAAATACGAAGAAAAGTCAGAATCATCCTCATCCAATCCTATTCAGGATCCCCAAGCTGGAAAAGGACTCGGGCTTAAAGCAATAAAAGAAAAGAAAGATGAAATAATAGAAATTGAAGACCTCGGGAACCAAGGCAAAGAAATTTCAGAAAATCGATTTTCTCAGTTCCATGAAGCCCTGATTCATTCAAACGCAAATTTAAGTCCCTGTAAGGTACTAAAGCTGCCAAGCAAACTTCCTAATCTTAGGGTCGAAGGCAATGAATCATATGGTAAGGCTGACGAGAATGATATACTTGAGCAAGATGCAAGAACACTTGGATTGGCTCTAGAATATGCCTCGTGTGATCTAGAATATCCCGATTTCTACAATGCGAGCCCAAAAATTTCACGTATGGTTGCTATGGAAAGTTCAAAAGAGAAAATCGAGTCCTTAAAACAAAGAAACCCTGGTACAGAAGATTCTCTTAGGCGTTCTAAATACAATATATTGTTAGCCGAGGGGTTGAACTTCTTAATGGATGAGATGAATGATAATCGTACAGGATACAATCAGGGGAATATAACCCCTTTGGCGCGTGATAATACTGATAATGCTCCAAAAAAATTAATGAATAAAAGGCAAGATATTTATGAGTCTAAAACTAAATATCGATTTCCCGATCCTGTGTCATCGGTAAAAGATATTTTAGAAGAGGAAATCATGGCAAACAAAGTCGCAAAAGATGCTGACTCGACCCCTTCAACCTTATCACCTGGCCTTGATAAAAGTGTCCCGCGATCAGCAAGTGAATTGGAGAGGTCACTCCGGAAAGATTCCCAAGACGCAAATTTAAAGTCAGATAAGCGAAAAATGTTGTGCCCACCCCCCAAAACTTCTATAGCAGCTCTGTTTGATGTCTCTCAGGAATCAGTTGCTCCGAATCTCGCAACTGAGATTTCCAGTGCCAAAAAAAATGATAAAGTAGCTTCTCATTCAGTGAGAAAAAGAAAGTCATGTAATGATAGTGGAATAGGGCTTAAAAAAAAATGTGTTAATAAAGCTCTATCCAGCCTCAATCCTGTAGAAAATTTCGCTGATCAAATTGAGGCTAAAAGTCCTAGAGGAAAAAGACCCGAATTAAAAAAACATAAAATCCTTGTGGATAAAGATCCACCAGACATAACAGACTCTAATGAGAAATTCCAAAGATGTGGAGAGTGTCAAAATAAACATTCACGAATAGAAGTAAAAGAAAGTCCTCCTTTTTCTAAAACCAAAAATAAGACTAAAATCAAAATATTTAATCGCCATGATCTACCCAATAATAAGCTCGTGCATAGGCCGCAAATAATCAGTTTTAAGTGTCAAGATACACTTAAACAAGAAAAACAAAGAAAATTAAGTCCACGCATAGACCTTGCCGAACAAAAAGAAAAAAAAGGAAATTCTCCTAAATTTTCTACTTTGATACATCGGAAAACAGTTGAGAGCCAGATAGAAGGTTCTGATTCAAGCCCTAAAGAAGTGTTGCAACAACTTTCAGAACAAAAACCAACCTTAACGAAATTTTCAGAATTTTCAGATTTTAGAATATCCAAAATTCCGATGATAGAGCAGGATCATGCAACTGCAAATTCAGTATTCCAAACCAGCTCGGGAGTATTACTCACTCCGGTAAAAATAGCTGACTCAACTCCTGAAGCCAATTTGGCTATGACTTTGAGTGTTAATAAAAATGAAAGTGAGCCTATTTCGCCAATAGTCCCACATACAACCAGTCAAAGAGCAAATTCTAGATTATTCTCAGTGGGACCAAAAGTCACTCGAAATGGCAGCCCAATTAGTAGAAAGAACTTTCACCAAAATCACATAGAAAGACTCAAGTTTAGACTAAAGTCTTCAAAAAATGAAAAAAACTATAGTGAAATTAATACTGACATAGTGAGTGATAAAAGCGATACATGTGGACCAAAATTTATCTTGCCAAAGAGGTTAAAGCAGGTAGATTTCAAGCAAGATAATGCTGATCTTGTACTGCATGAAACAACTGACGGTCTTAACTACATAAACATGAACAGTGATGAAGTCGTATCCCAAAAATCGATTCAGGATCCATTTTTCATTCAGGACTCTAAATCATATCAGCGATCTCCATTTGTTGAGTCATTGCGAGTTAGCGCCATGAATTTTCCTGCAGGTAGAGTAGGTGAATCATTTTTGAAAAGTCTTTTCCAGGATACTTCTCAGTCCGCAGCGGCACCTAATTTTAGACAAGATGAAAATGATGTATCAGGCAATGATTCATTGACTAAATTTAAAAATCAAAACCAAAAATCGAAAAATGCAATCAGAATTCGCTACGAGGGAGTTCATGATACTATTCACCGAATTGCCGATGTGAGTTTTATCTGATACTTATTCTCAATTGAAATGCACTAAAAGATTTTGAGGATCTCATTATCTGTCTTGCAAAGGAAGAAGACCGCATGAAGCTATTAGTTGATCAATATGTAAGGAATGGCACTAAAATAGTGGAAAATTTGTCAAAACTTCATGGAGAGGAACAAATTACCATTGCAAAAGCTCTTAGATCTAAGAGGACAGAGCTACTTAATATTGAATATAATGCTCAGGCATATTTAGTCGCTAATTGCGAAGAAGTAAAAAAGAACCAAGTAAGTGATTTTGTAACAGAGTGGGAGGAACTACAAGAGAAGGTTCGGTTGGTGATAGCTGAAAATAGAAGATAATCCATGTGAGGGGCTGAACTCAAGAACTTAAAAACTCAATGAACAGCATTAGCTCGGTTACTAGAGTCCCTATCTCGTGGCAAGTGAAAATAATCTATTGTGTAGTACTTAAAATTGAGAGAAGAATAAATAACAGACCTTCATGCAATAATTAAGACTACTTTTAATCCAAATATATTTTATTTTGATTCATGTTGACCTTATTGTGTCCAGCTGTTATGGAGCGGATAGTAAAATGGACGTTGCACATTAACAATGCTACAGAAGGTTTTATTATATTTTTCTATGGACTTCTACACAAGGAGATTAGCTACCTTGAATAATCCTTAACCTGAAGGAAGTGATCTAGTTTGTTATCAGTGATCTCCCACTTCTAGGTGTCCTTTATTTCCAGCCCCTTCATCTAATTACCCAACTGAGCACCGTAGTCTTCTATGAGGTATCACGTGACATGGGATTATTTCGCAAGGCTGGGCCTGAAAGACAGCCCAGTCGTCCAGTATCGGGCATAGCCCGTAACACCAGCAGAAGATTATAAAAAATTTGTTTTGAGTAATGGTGTAAAAGAAGCCTTGTCATGTATTGTCACTAATTTATCTTTTAGTTCTTTATCATTTGGAACAGAAAGTAAAGCTTCTCGAAGACGTCAAATCTGTCATTTTTAATCTCCATATCTGCCATCTACAGAGAGAGTTTGAATCCTTTCGCCAGCAGCTTACTAAATTGGGGGGTTGGTGGGTCATGTTTTTTTTTTTTTTTTTATAAAATAAGATCTTGTATATGTTACTAAGTGGTTGTTGCTAGAGCAACTAAAAATGTGAGTATTAAGAGTTTTTGGTCTTTTGGTGAACAAATGTAAGAAGTATAGTAGTTAATTACCAGTACAGAACTGGCTTTGACAAATTTCAAAAATTGAATAAACTTGATCTATTTGATAAATTTTTATTTTAAAATTCAAAATTTTCAAGTTAAATTTTAAAAAAGTGTGTGTGTGTGGTATGATATACACTTTGGTCTAGGGGAAGGAATCTCATAGCAAAAATTTTGGGATAATGCATATTGCAAAACTACTGTGGGAAAAAATCCCGTAAAATCAGCGTCGATTTTAGTTTTAGTGCCAAAATATAAAGGAATGTCAATCACTAAAATTGACGCTGCGAGATAATCTCTCTCTCTCTCTCTCTCTCTCCCAGTAGGCTTAAAATGGGCTTCTTTCTTGTTCCCTATACTCTACAATATCTGTGGTTTATATATATGTTTGTTGAGATTTCATCCTCGTTTAGTCAGTCACCTGATCTATCTATTTGTACCAACAAAAATATCAGTTGACGCAACATAAATGATAAATCTTTATAAATGAAGATAAATTTTCTGGTCATATACTTCGACGAGTCCTAGGAGATCAAGGTTTTGAAAGCAATAAAGGAGATGAAAAATCCAAAGTTGAAACTTTGGAATCGGAAGAATCGATTAAACTTGGACATTGAAATACAAAATTTGACTATTGAAGACCAAAAGGGTACTTTCAAATGCGTCAGTTTTTTATTTTAGTTTATTTATTAATTAATTTTCGATGATGGTCGTTTGTTCATATGGGAAGGACAGTCAGTATCTGGTTTGAGGGACTTAGAATCTCAATAACTATCGGGTAAATAAAAACTATTATCGGTAAGTTCTCGAAATAACTTATCTTCGCTATTAGGATATACCCGACAATATCTTTGAATTTTAATCACCTTGGACTTGTTAGTATCAAAAGACTCGGTGTTTTATCGAGTTAGTTCCAAAAGTCTATCTACCTCAAGTTGAGTAGAGTTTGAAGAATCAGCCAGTGTTTGTCAAATTCCTAAAATACTGAAGTCATCTGAATAGTTAAAGTGATCTATTGTATTTCCGAGGCGCATAGGCTGAAATAGCAAGAGAGATACAGTAACGCACTATAATACTCTAAAAATCAAAATTATTAGGATCTATTATCCCACCATGAAACTGGACTTGGAAACTGCGTTCTTTCAAAAATGAAGAAATCTATCGAGGGATTAACTCTAGCCAGCCTTATTTAAAAATCCTCCATATCAATCTGTTGTTAAATTCCGCGTCAAAGGGTTCCAGTATATCAAGAGTAACGAAATTTGAAATTCGATCCTACATACAAGCTTCTTCAATGACATGCATTACTCTCCCTTCCCCTAGAGTTTGTAGTTTATATGTGCTACAATTTCACTACTATGGTTACAAACCCTAGGGGAAGAGAGGGTAAATAGGAGAAAAGGTAGGTTTCTGAACACTTTGCAAGTGCTCCAAACTGTTAATCGCCTACAATATCGGTTTCTATTCTCTGACCGGGGTTGGAACTCTATCTTATTTTGAAGAAAGACTACTTTTGCTAGCTTAAAGCTAGTTGAGTGGTATCTAAGACGGATGCGAGCGCGAAAGTGATTGACGATATTCGTCCCGATTGAATCTCGATAAGCGGTCAAAATTTCCCACATTCCGTCGGCTCCTAGGCAGGTATCCTGGCTTTCAATAGTGCAGCTTGTTATCCAACTTTATTATAATTCTTCTATCTATATATTGTGGGCCTTTTATTTTATTTTTATTTTATTTTTTTTTTGCCAGCAGTAAAGAAGGAAATCATGATCAGATTGATATCGCGCTAATATAAAAAAAGAAAAAAAAGAAAAAAAGAAAAAACTTAGAATTCTCGCACGCTTGGTTTGAGGCGAGATAAATTTGACTCTCATAAATGATTGGGTATGCCCTCGGCACGATATGTCTGTTTTTACATCCCCCCATCGTACAAGTTTTTATTTAGCGGCTAGATACTTTATTGAATCTACATGAGCTTTCGAGTACTCTCTTTTGCAGCTCTAACAATTGATCTAAATCTTTTTAATCCGTGAGCTCTTTCGATCGTTGTGGTTGCGTTTCAATATTCTAGGCCAGCTGCCTTACTTATTACATTCAGGAGTCCCATCATTTTTAACATTTTTTGTTTCCCTATGTCAACGTGTCTGCCTACTGCTTAAAATCTATAATTGAGTATTCAACAAAGTTAATCTGCAAAGTCCTAAATTTTCAGTGACGAATTCGGAGTTTTATGCGTTTGTGATCATTGTTTTACGAATTGTACAATAAGGGTTAGCCGATCTCTTGGGACTGTTGCAATTTCTTTGCGAGCGATTTTGGTTGTTTTTTAACATAGTACTTTACCATAAATCGGTAGGTGATCAGTTGTCACATATTTGTTAGGGCCCATTCAAGCACAGACTTTTATTATGTTTGTAAAAGACAGATCTAGTAGTATGTTTCCAGCTCGGTTTATGGCTCGCCTATTTTGAGATACTATAGATTTTGAACCCTCTTGCCCACCTTTCAAATTCTTCTATTTGATCGTATGGATTTTTTTTTTTTTTTTTTTTTTGGGGGGGGGGGG
>JAHYSP010011077.1:0-10860 GCA_019455505.1 Pleochaeta shiraiana | reverse complement strand
GGGGGGTGGACATTTAACATTTCCTTAATTTTAACATAAATTCCTTGTCCAGATGAATACATACTAGTAAGTTCTAGGGAATGCTTGAGATACACACTAATAACTTAGTCGAATCTGGGCATAATATCTGAAAAGTGTAAGGAAAGAACACACTGATGTTTTAGAATACAGAGTGCTGCGAGATTGGCCTACAACGTCGACGCTCTGACGGCCTTCTTAATCCAGACCAAGCTTTCTTAGTGGTCAGCAGAGCTCTTTCGATTTTGAAGTTTTGACTAAAGTTTGACCCAGTAAGTGAGTGTATTTATCAACTTTCAACCCAAACTTTAAAACATTTTTGAACAATTAACCCAAGTCGATCGAGATGGCTAGCTAAAATGTCGATAAAATTATGGATTCGAGCGTGTATGAGGAAATATGTTCGGGTAATAGATAATCTTTTGTAGAAATTTGCTGATAGATTGAAATAGTTTACCTCAATTGTGAAGCAAACATTTGTTTCACTTGAGTTTGTAGCTCGATTTAAACACATGTTGTGCAATCTCATTGGTAGTGTGAGACACATTTTTGAACTCTATTAATACGTTGACCATTGAAAAGACTTCCGGAAACTTGACATAGTATGTTACCAATGATTTAGATTCGAGAAATAGTATTACAGAAGACTACTACTTTTTTAAGAACCAAAAGCTTTTTCCGCAACCTATTTAGACCATCGAGTCAGAAATGGTTTTTGCCCTGATATTTTAGAATAGACAGACACCAGTGCAGAATATTGTCCAATCAACACTGGATAGTATTATGAGGTTAAAATTTAAGGGCAGTTTTGAAGGTAATTTATCTTGATTCCTTGCTTTCGCTGGGAGAAAGGGTATGTGGAGAGATTCAGATTAAAAATGTTGCATTTATTTTGACAGAAATTGAATCTGAATCCCATGCAAGGGAAAATTTCCCTTTTCAACACGCTTCTTCGCATAGTAAGAGAAGCATGTGATTTAAAAGTTCACACTAAGAGAAACCATCAAAAGTTTCAAATTTGATATTGTCATTATTTGATCTGTTATCTCTTCGTTTTGTGAACAAGTTGTGTCGAGCACATTACTTTGTCTCTTCTTTCACCGATATAAGTCTACACTTATTATACAATTGTAATCCTTCCGACTCCGGCAAACCAACTCTATAACCAAAAAGAAAAAAGAGAGAAAAAGAAAACCCCATTATGTGCGTTGAACTTTTGATACCGACCGTATAGTTGCACGTTTTTCGGGGCTAGCCCATATCTTCATCTCCATCAGCCATGGCGAGCCTTTGCTTTGCTGTTTTGGCCTTTTTACTACCACCGCTTTTGCGGGATCTCTTAGGTTTTGCACTATTTCCAGACCCAAGTAAAGATGTTGCTGCACCCGGAATTTTACTGGATCCATCGTCGAAGTGACCTTCGCCTGAATCTTGTCAATTTGTGTAAACCAGAAAAAAAATTGAAAATTACCTTCATGATACAAATCTTCCAAACTACCAATTCCACCTTTAGTATCTACTTTCCGCTTTTTTGACTTTCCTCGCTTCTTCTCTGGTTCCTTAGACTCTTTCTCTGCTAATTCTTGTTCCTTTCTCTCAATTTCAGCTGCCTCGTCATCGTTAACAAGCCACATGGCAATGTCTTTTGTGCGGTTTTCTTTGCTTCTAGTATTGAAATCAACACCTGCACCACCAGTCATGACGACCTTCTGCACTTCTTCTTTCTGTAAAGCTCGTTTTCGAATGCGCTCTTCAATTGTTCCACGTGTTATCATACGATAAACAGTGACTTGTTTTGTTTGACCAAGACGGTGTGCGCGATCCATTGCTTGGGAATCGATAGTGGGGTTCCAATCGGAGTCATAAAAGATGACAGTATCGGCGGTGGTCAAATTTATACCAAGACCACCAGCTCTAGTAGAAAGAAGAAAAATAAAAATTTCGGGACGAGTCTGAAAATCATGAACAGTATCTCGTCGATCCTCAAGTTTTGTAGATCCATCTAGGCGAAGATATTTATAGTTACGATAAGTTAGATACTCTTCCATTAGATCGATCATACGTGTCATCTGGAAATATAAAAGGACCCGATGGCCACCTTCCTTGAGCTTGAACAAAAGTTGGTCTAATTTTAAAAGTTTTCCAGAATCAGTCACGAATCGTCGCATAGAGGGAACTTGAATACTGGTAAAACGTTGCTTCTCTGATGATGGAGCGGGAAGCATCTTTGATGGAGGATAATGAGCCGGGTCGACTTTTCTAGTAATCAAGGCTTTTTCTTCGACAAGTGATGGACCATAGAGTGCTCGTCGCATCGGGATATTAAATAATACTTTTTCTCTCTCAATATTAGCACCACGACTAGAGCAAACAACCTCGATAGGCGGTGCAATAGCTCTTAATCCAGCACCCTGTTCCAGCCTACTCAGACCAGATTCATCCCAAGTATACTTTGCTAAGTTGAAGAGTCTATTGAGATAACCTTCATTTGTTATCTGAGAAACTGGTCGTCGATCATTCCGATCGACAATTTTGAGCATAGCGTGAAGTGGGTGAAAATTTTCATCATCAATATCATCATCATATATAACATTAAACGAGCCAATTTCACGGGACTTTTGAGATAGATCAACAGCTCGAGTAAATAAGCACCATCGCGATGCCTTGGAAACCTCACATATTGAGGTGTCTGACAAGGGAAGGAAAGAAAAGGTTTCATTAGCCTCCATTTTCTGCCGAATATTATCAGGCTTGAAGATACTGAAGATCTCGTTTACATATTTCATTTTAAATCCAGCTTTCCAATTGTCTTGTCCTGGTGTATCAATTCGACCACCTTGACGCCAGATAAGTTTGGGAACTTTGTACTCAATTAAATTGCGTGTTGAGTAACCAATTTCGATGTTTGAACCTTCCCGGGTAAGAGATCCGCATTGGGCGAAGAAGCCGAATGAGAGGGGAGAAAATGTATCAGAACGTTCAAAGAGATCTGGATGATTGCACACTTTCCGAAATTGCATTACTAAATTCATCAATGTTCCAGAATCATTGTCATCACCAATGGTTACTTTTTCTATAAGATCCATGATACTTATTTGGTTACGAAGATTATTGTAGTAGGCCCGTTGACGATAAGTCAAATCACAGAATAGATCAATTTCAATCTTGTCACCAAGCTCTTTTTGAACAT
Source organism: Pleochaeta shiraiana (assembly GCA_019455505.1). NCBI lineage: Eukaryota > Fungi > Ascomycota > Leotiomycetes > Helotiales > Erysiphaceae > Pleochaeta > Pleochaeta shiraiana. The sequence continues at coordinate 7,652 of JAHYSP010011077.1, read as the reverse complement.
GTTTTTTGACTCGACGGAGCATAAAAGGCTTTAGGATCATGTGCAATCGTTTCAGTTGGTCCTCATTAAGTTTTGTATTACTTTGAGCATGACTTTCAATATCCTTTGAAAACCACTCGCTGAATTCATCGTGAGAGTCGAACAAACTTGGCATTATGAAGTGTAAAAGTGCCCAAAGTTCTTGCATGTTGTTCTGTATTGGCGTACCGGTGAGTAGGAGACGATTCCTACAATGAAAACTTAGTAATACTTTCCATCGAGAGCTTTGAGAACTCTTGATGGCCTGGGCTTCATCCAGAATCATATATTGCCATTTCATTTTTTGAAAATAACTAACATCAGATACCACCAACTGATAGGACGTCACCAAAACATGAAAAGGCGAGTCATTGGTGTAAGTGATATGTTTTCGATCCCAGAATTTTCGAAGGACCTTTCGATCGGCACCTGTCCCCCAATAAGGTAATACTTTAAGAGCTGGTACAAATTTAGTAATTTCTTGTTGCCAATTATGAAGCGTAGATGCAGGAGCTACAACCAAGAAAGGGCCCCAAATTCCATGTTTCTCAGCTAGATAAGCCATGACTGAAATTGATTGTACAGTCTTACCGAGACCCATTTCATCGGCCAGAATACCGTTAATACCTTGTTCATAGAGATTGACCAACCAATTGAGGCCCTTAAGTTGATATTCTTTAAGTTGTGCTTGTAATATTTTCGGTTGTTCGATTTCAATATCATCTAAGCCAGCCGGGTTCTGGAAGTTCATCTCACCTTCTTCATCTAAGGCGGGAGAGTCATCTTGATTATTGAAAGCCCTAGCTTTATTTTGGGCTTCTTGAATGGCGTTCTGTGCATTTGCCATAGCAGCTGCCTTAAGAACTGAATCATCGTCGGCATCAAAATCAAGATCCTCAAAATTAGTAACCTTAATAGGTGCTGACGTATTCTGTTGAGAAATATCTGTGTTATAGTTTGCATCTAAATTATTGCTCACTTCGATACTAGGAAGATCAGTTGATCGTTCAACTTCATCAGTTTTAATTTTCTTTCCAATAAAGTGTGAATAAAGTTCGGTTTGTGAGATGAGGAAGTTAAGCTTTCTCTTCTGTCGGTTAGCTTCACGATCAGCCTCAGCCTTTTTTGCGTTTTCAATCTCTTGCTTTTCCGCTGCTCGTCGAGTATCTCGTTCTTCCCTTTCATTTCGTTTCCAGAACGAAGCCATCTCTCTCATGACACGTTTAGCCCGTGCCTGAAGATCTTTAGTTCCTTTATTTGTTTTAAGTTGCCAACGCTTAGCTTCTTTAGAGGCTAATATTGCTGTCTTTTTCAAATTTGAAATCTTGGTGGCACATGATTCTCCAGCAATCTTGTAAACTTTATTAACATCTTTCCGTGCCATATCACGCCATATTTGGTCGTATATTTGATTGTAGCCCTTTGAGATAAAAGGCTCCGCAGTTGAAGGCGAAGCTTCGCGGCTAATCTTAAGTTTAATCTTGGGCTCTTCTTTAACCGATGCAAGTGACACCAGTTCATCTCCTGCATCGATAGCGGCCTGAGCAGCTTCCGCAGAATCTTTTTCGGCTTGTTTCTGCTCTTTAGACTTTCTTAGTCGAGCACCACCACGTTTTGATTTGGGCTTTTGTCCCTCTTCAGAAGCGGCAAAAGTAGAAAGCATGCTTCCAACAGAGTTACTTTCTGTTCGTGGTGTAGGCTGTGCTTCAGAGATTTTATTGTCTCCTTGTTCCAGTATAATTTTTGTTTGGTGAACTTTTTTCTCCGCACGCTGCGCTTCACGAATGAATTTTTGCCGCTCTGCCTCATTTTCAGCCGCTTGAGCTCTCTGGATGGCAAGTTCCTTCTGCTCCATATTATTTGCAACCGTTTTTTCCCGACGACGTTTACGTTGCATATCTTTTTTCCTTTCCTTTTCGGCTTGGACTTCTTTTTCTTGAACTGCTGTGACGGCTGAATCAAGATAAATTTCTCTGTATCGAAATTCACCAAATGCCGCATGCTTTCCAAGTTTTAGTGCCATTTTCTCGGCAAAATCTGATCGCCGTTTTTTTGCTCGTTCAATTTCTACGTTCTCGATCTCGAGCTTACGTTTGATGCTAGCGCCTGTATATAGTTTCTTATACTCTTGAAATTCTTCAAGGTCGATGTCACTAGAATCAGTATCAATCTTCGCAATGATAGTGTGAATTTCTTTCTCTTGATTTTCTGACGAAGACTTGGATCTGGATGTAGATTCCTTGATTTCACCATTTGCTTTACGCTTTGTAGGTACTCGAGAATGAACGCGAGAATGAGCAGGTGTGGGCGTATGCAATGAAGTTTCTTGTTGTTCCCCGCGACTTGAGTTATTTCTTGAAGGCTTCTTTTTTGTTACAACGGATTGATTTGGAGATGGCTTTGTGATAGGATCAGAAGCACTTGATAGAATACTCGAGAAAGCCATAGGGTCGGCTGGTCGACTGGGAGTCTAGTTTGAAAAGACCATTTAGCTTGAGTCCTTGTGAGGAATTGTTATCTTACATTAGCAGGTACAGATTCAGTCGCTGTTACAGGGGTTCCGATAGTTACCCCATTAAGCGGAAGACTGGGTGTAGTGATAGTTGTCATGAGGGATGACTGTAATTTAGACGTCATATGGGCATGAAAGTGCGAGTGGGATGTAGGGGATGGAGGAGGTAATATGGGGGCTGAAACTGGAGAAGTAAATGTGCGTGGGTAAATTTCAGATGGACCAGCGTTGGCAGAATGGGTTTGAGAGGCGCGAGTCTAGATAACAAGTATCAGTACAATTCTAAGAATTTCAATTATTCATACATTTACCTGAGAATCAAGAGTTTGTATTTCGGTCCATCTAATACGTTCTGGGGTTCGATGCTTGCTAGAATCAGAAGTAGGGTCGTAGTAGTTCCGTGTTCCAGGCTGAGACTCGTTAAGATAGGTTGAAGGGGTTGAGAGAGTGCGCGGCGATGCTATTACTAATGGTGGTGGTGGTGGAAGATCTTTATAAACTGATTGCATCGGCAATGCAGCGACTGGCGATGTAGAATATTTGTGGTTTGATTGCAGTCGATGGTTTCCATTGGTGGGTGAATAGGGGGAATGGGCATCTATTTGGGTCGGCGAGCGAGCGGCGTAGGTTCGTGTGTTAGAGCTAATAGCCCCATTCATCTTGTCTTGTCGTGCACAATCCCCTTTCTCCGAACCCTCTCTAGGTTGTTGCATCACGGTGGAGTAAAAAATTGATTCCATCGTAGCGCCTGGAAACTGAAGGCGACGTAGGCTTTGCTGATTATAACTCCATAGGAAGAAAGTACCATGCCATTAACTGAACGAAAGCGAAACACAAATTCGCGATCAAGGTTAGCAATGAGGGATGGGAAAGTAATACTGGGCAGCGGAAGGAAAGAGGTCATAGATAAATGAACCGCCGTATATGTATGAAAATAAGGAACAACGTCACCAGACCTGAAATTTCTACTATCCACTCAGAATTTGATAGTGAAAATGATGTTAACTAGGGGTGGGTCTATGAGGCAACTTTTATCTTTATTCTGATAGTTATACAGCAGCTAGCTCATGATGTCAACATCCGTGAAAAACACGACCTCGAATCAAAACTTGATGTAAGATATGAGGACAATACAGTATGAGGGTAATGTATAAATCATCTGTGGACAAGAAATATTTATCTACTTTTATACGCACGCACACGCGTGAAAATGTATTTATGAATATGGAAAATATCGGGTAGGATGTAAAAGTCCAAATCATATCGTACATCCTTTTAGTTGTTTTCTGCCCCACCGGTGAGACCAACATTATTTTGGACCTATTTGTCAACCTTGAAGAGCAAGATAAAGATGAAATCCTCACGTTCAATGAGTGCCATAATCTGATAGTGATTGAGTAATGATTCAATCAGTATGCAGCGTCAAAGCCAAGACTTCACTCCACACCTCTCGAAATAACCGAAGTTGATGGATTTCGCGTGAATATATTTGTGACTTTTTACAGTCCAGCTCTTTTCATGTAAACAGACGAAGATAGTTTTCTGGCTGGCCAATAAGCATGCGATAAAACTCGCTTGAGGCTTATCGGCATATTCTCATTGGCCGATTATACTAATCTAGATGAGTAGTGTGGTTGTATAGTCACAACACTTAATTTTATACTATAAGTCTATCGATAGTCAATGCAAAATGTTGATGAATTTCAATTTTCTGCAACAAATATCAAACAAGTTTCCGTGAATGAGATGCCTGAATTTCTGTCAAGTATTCTGGATAAAAAAATTGAAAGTCATCAATCAACTAACAATCGATTAGCAAAACTGGGGCCAGTCCTAGTAAGTGAGTGGGGTGCATGTATATCTTCAAATACTCCCAAATTAATAGTAAAAAATAAATTTGTGTAAGGGTAAAAATTGAAACAAGACGAAAAATTTAAAAATACCTCACTAAGTTAAACCAAGTGATTCTTATTTTCAACGTTCCACATGTTTTGGAATTATGACAAATCTAGCGAGTTAGTGGTAGACGGCGTGACCAAACAATTACTTGCAAGGTTCCTGTTCTTTAGCCTAATTATCGAATTAGAAAAGAAAAGAAAGCTGGCCAACAATCAAGAGAGAAATAGAAATTAATCCAGCTAGTGCTTATTTCATTCCAAATTTTTCAGTCACAACGTGAGTCGCTAGTCGTTTCCTCAGTTCTTCAACTCTCAGGTCAAGGAAATTTCGAGTTTGATGAAACTAGCTTGTCTCATTAGATTCAAAAATTAACTGCTCACAAACACACACAAGATATATATAGAAGTATATACATGCAAAAGTAAACAGTTCTTCAATGGGTCCGACCTGTATCTTTGTGAAGCGACTCTATCAGGAGTTAAGTAGAGTAATATACAGTATGAGTTGCGACTGAATAAATCGACTTTAAGTTCTCGAATTTCGCAAAGTTTTTCAAAGATATCGACCGACTAATTCTTGCACTCTTCTCCTATCATATGGTAGAGTAAGATAGTTTTGAGTTTTGTTTATCTCCTGGTCGTGGACTAGGCCACTATTCTAATGATCACATAAGATGTGAAGGATATACAGAATACATGATCCTCTAATCTAAAACACTGTCTATCCTGCACCCAAATTATCACAAAACCAAGATGTTCTGATATTGTTCAAAAGGTATAGGTAAATTCCTTATTCTGATTAAAACCAAACTGTACAGCGTTTAGAGTTCGGTTTTTCATTGATCTACCATTAGCATCTATGATAGATAATCTCATAACTTTTTTATATGTATTCAATAAGCTTCTCAACAAGACTTTCAGAAATCACGAAATCACATGATTCCATTGTGATCAAGTAGAGTAGCTTTTCACAACGTTGCCTTTCTCCACCCAATTTGAATCTTTCAAGCTGAAATCTGTCTTTTATTCTATTCCCAACAGTCTCTATTGGTTAAAGGTTACAAGATAAAAGACGGCTAGACGAGAGGGATGATGGGTCTCTCACGGAAATCTTTCATAAATGACGCCACTGTGTAGGTAGAAGTGGTGTTCTTTATCACGAACAGTCAGGGTTGAAATGAAACTGAGCCATCAATGAGAGGAACTTATGAGAATTTATGACAATCTACACAACAGCAAAGTATCAATAAAACATCCAAATAATTTTCTTAAATTTTCAATGATCCAAGTCAGATCTTGCTGCTGGCTAATCTTGATATAAACACTTGCCCAGGAATACCTTATAAAATTCATTATAGAACTTTTCTGGTGCTCACTATTTTTAATAATAACTATCCAGGACCGTTTCGTGTGTTCAGAGGATGAGTAATAACTTCCCGACGGACAATTCGAAATAATCTTCAGCTCATCGAGTGAATTTCTTTCAAATCTCTTCAGAACTTTGAGATTTCGTCTTAGCTGGATGGCGCATGTAATCTCTCTTACGAATTTCGCGTTGAATGATAACCTAATAAACTGAAGAAGCTGAAGCAATCCCTGGTTATTTTATCCGACAATTAAGACCATTCCAAAGAATGAAAAATTAATCTCTTTCGACATCCTCTATTTACATGGTTGTGGGTAACAGAATATCGGTACAGAGAATAAACAACTTGTCCGCGAGAAACTCCAACTTACCTGGCACATAGCGTCAAAATAATCCTAGCATATTCAAGAGCTTTGACCCAAAGAAGTTTAATATCATTTAGTGTTTAATTTCTCTATGGCTTGCCCATAGGCCTTAGTCTCTTTTTAAGTATCTGCAACCTGACGTAGAAGGAGTGTCTGTACTGAATTCGTCTTTTAGCAGAGTTTAGTAGCGAGTGCAATCATAGATCCGCTGAATGATTCACCGATATAATTGAAAACGATCAATTTATTTTCAACTACGAATTAAAAAATTATCGATCTATTTAATCTTTCGTTTGATTTTGATTGTGATAGAGATTAAGAAAACAATGAGAGTTTTTTCGTAAACAGAAAGGAATTGGATGGATATCATATATACAACTTGAAACCAATAGTTCAAGCTGAATTTAATATTTAGTTATTCTTCTAAAGATCTGTTCAATATCATCGCGCAAGCTGGTTGGCCAGTTAAGAGATTATGAGACCAATCGACGCTACTTCTATCTCGGTTTAATTAATAACTTCCTGATAAAATTCTATCAAAATTTGCCAATTTTCTGTTATATAAGCAAATACGACCCTGAAGAAAATCTCGAAGAGCCCTCAAATTGGAATAAGATATTCATCTAGATAAGTATATAAATTCAGCTGATATCAAAGTCTAGTTTAACACCATGAAAAATTTATCATCGAGCAGCCTATTACTTCCCGACTCACAGAAGCTGAACGGGGAAGAAAATTACCCACAATGGGTACTCGCTATTGAAACAATCGCCGACCAATTCGACTTACATAAATACTATCATTCCAATGCTCCAAATGAACCTGAACGCATAAATGAATTCTCGATTAATCAAAATGATAGAGAAAGCCTGGCAAAGCTAAAAATATGGAAGGATTGGATATCTCAAGAGGCAAAGATGAGACGAGCCATTGAATTTAACGTACATTCCAATCCCTTGGCAGTTATTGCCACATATAAAACCGCAAAAGGAATGTGGATGAAGCTCAAAGCTCAATACCAAGGCTCTGGTGCTGTTCTTGTATATGCAGCAATACAAGATTATGTTCGGCAATCAATATCAGATCATTCGAACCTGGAGTCTTCTGTGAATTATTTTCAAAACTCTTGTTAAAAGCAAATCACCCTAGACCTTACTGATGTAAGAAAATGGCACCCTACTATGTTTATTATGGCAGTCAAGGAACGTTATCCTATCTGGGCAGAACGGCAGAGGTCGAATATTCGAAAAAACCCTGGTATTACTCTATCAAGTCTGATCGCTGATCTAACAGATGAATCTAGAGAAATATCTAATCAGAATCCAGAATTAGTCATGTTAGGAGCACTGGACGGAAAGGCAAAAGGTGAAAGATAATTTGACGAAAGATTCACGATGTAAATCGGCAAAGATAGCGTTTAAAAGAATAGAACTCGTCTAATAAGGTGACGATAGAAATTGTGGTAATAAACTCTTTGAAGGCTGATAATGACT
>JAHYSP010011076.1:0-10661 GCA_019455505.1 Pleochaeta shiraiana | reverse complement strand
TTATTTGCTCTTAGAACTTATTTTCGAAGAGTTTTCCGAATAGTATTAGAAGAAATTTTATCTTCTGTCTCTAGAGTAAATTCTTCTGTGACTCTTACAGCTATATTTGCTTGATCACTGTTAATTGAGCGAACGATTGACCGCTTATCGCGAGGCTTCAACTTTACTGTCCGTTCACCTTTACATATTTGGGGTTTATTAGATATATCTATTAGATGATTCTCAATAATCGATTTTCCGAATCTAAGGATTTCGGCTATCTCCCTCGTCGATTTGCCGTCGTTCAGTAGGTCACTGATAGACAAAACTTGACCTGGAGAGAGTTATCTTACTTTGAAATGCATCAAATGAAGTATTTACTTATCCTTTTTCTTTAGTAAATTATATTATCACTAAGAAAAAGTTATTTAGAATTATAATTAGCTGAAATTTCTCTCTTTAAAAGTCCTTGTTAAGTTATTATCAATATTGTAAGGTCTAGTAATTTATCTGGCTAGTTTTTGCAGAGTACAAGCGAGAGCACTATTACTACCCATAGCGATCAGTTTACTACCTCGACTGAACTAATACAGCAAAGTTTAGTATAACTAGATTCATATGAAGCTTTATAAAACTCATAGGCGAAGGAATCAGTAATATATGACTCAACGCGGAAGCAGATAGGAATGAAATTCAAATGTTCACTTTGAAAGGGTATCCTGTGACCTAAAAATAGTCTTTATCGCAGAATTCTAATCATAATTGTTACTGATCAACAACAATGTCCTAGTCAGCACAAACACATTCCATTTTAACCACCGCCTGAAATGCAAGCAAAGTTAATTCATCAAGATCGTCTCTAGGTGCTCTCTCTTCACTCTGGGATGAAGGAAGAGTGAGTGGTTGCAACTTTTTCAAAATTTGCAAAAATTATCCTCTCGCCACGTCCCAATATTAAAAGCTATGAAAAAAGGCCAATTTAAATCTCAAGCTTCTAGCAGCCGTGCCGCAAGCGGTGTTTTTGGAGTATTTGGATCTATCACACCTAGCAGCTCTCTTTCACACTTTACTGAACCTCCCGACTTATCCAATATTGGAAATCCCCATGTTGTTGTTGCGTTCAAAAATCTTAACAAAAAAGACGAAAGTACTAGATCTAAGTCTCTTCAGGATCTTCGACTCCACATAAATGCCCAAGTCAAGGAGCAAAATGAAGTAGAAGATTCTATTATAGAAGCATGGGTAAGCTCTAATCATTAATGTGGCTGAGTTGAAGCTTATTCCAACGATCCCAATAGATAAATGTGTATCCCCGACTCTCTATAGATTCCTCCCGAGTTGTTCGAGACCTGTCACACTCTATTCAATATGAACTACTGTCATCATCACAAAAACGTATGTCATCCCGGGTATCTAGATTTGTAGGGAGCTGGCTCGCGGGTCGATTTGATCGTGACCGAACTGTGGCATCTAATGTCAAAAAAACGATGAGTTTATTACTGCCTACAAATGAAAAACTAGTGACTTTTTACAAACGTCATCATGCTGCTACTCTCAGCTACGCTTATGATGCTTTTCAAGAAACCCCTGAAACCCTAAGTGATGAGAGGTCAATGAGCAAAGCGGATATGTGGGCTAAATATTTCATAGTTCTCGGCTCGATTATATCACTAGTCCTTGAACTTCTAAAAGAGCTAGAAGAAACTGAAATATCAAAACTTCAGGAGAATTACAACCAGCTTTTGTCGATGAAGAAACTCTGGAATCTAGTATCATGTGATGATATGAATATTCGAAGAGCTATCTGTGAATTATTGGTTCAATGCTGTATGAAACAGCGCAATATTATCTTAAAAAATCTAGATGTAGTAGTTGAAGCCTTTATTATTAAAGGTTTACTTGCACCACAAACAGGCAGCGCCTCTAACCTCAATCATGCCCTAAGAGCTCTGACGATTGAATTTCCAGAAGTTTGGGAATTGAATCATAGGGGCAGAAAATCTCATAAAGCATCTTCAAAATATCCACTCTCAGAATTGAAGACATTCATTTCAGGCAGTCCTCAATTAGAAGTTAATGATTTCTGGAAATCTTTACAGCAGCTAATCATATCTCTTCCAGTTAAAATCATTCCGAATAGCGCTGATGAATGTATTGAATTTCTAGAAAATTTAAAAGTCAGCATTTCGCGAAGAGGGGGGATCAAGTTTTCGTCAATAAATGCGTGGAATTGCTACTTAGACATATCTGAACATTTTATCACGCGTCTGACTGATAGAGAATCAAAATTGATTCTGTTGCAGAGCAAAGTATTTCCTATTTTTGACGATTACCTTAAAAATAAAATTACATCAGATAAATCATCAGAAACTTTCAGAGAGACTTTCACTAATGAAATAGATATCAAGGTTGCCCTGAAAGCATATAAATTTTGTTTGCACCATTTTGATAAAGATATCTCTTTTCCAAAGCAATGGGAGCAGTTAGGAACAGGCTTTATCGAAAGAATAGAGACCTCTCTATCTGAAGGGGCCAAAAAATTCCATTTTTCGCAAGATTCTGTCCTGAAACTCAGTCAACTTTGGTTCTCCTTACTCAAAGAAGTTCTTGAGTACTGTTATGGAGATGGTCATGGGAATTTTGATTTTAATCAAGATCCATTATTTACTCAGTCAATCGGTATTGTTCAAGCAGCGCTTACAATTTTGATCAGTCAAGAAGGAAAATCGTACTGTGCCGCGGGAATACTAGAAAATGCTATCTCATTAACACCAGAACTCTTTACTTCAAGCACTAGTCGATTAACAATTATTGAAGATCTACTTACGATCCATTTGCCCAAATTTTTTTATTCACCCTCGGCAACTTTTCTTATCCCAACAATTTTTCAACTGCGCTCCTTACCTGGTTTAGAAGAAAAGTTCGAGTCCATTTGGCAAAGAGTGATGGAAAACTTTTTGTCCACTTACAAATCAGTATCAGCGGAGGCTTGGATTGGGACAGCAAAAAAACTAATTTCGGACAAGATAGTAGCTTCGCTAGCCCAAAATCATCGGACTTTCCAGAGATTTCTTTTGGAACAGATAGATTCTTTTATAGCTGGAAACGACTACAGCAAGCAAATAATTAATGCCGCGCTTGACATCAATGCTTTATCTGAAACCTCAGGAAAAAATGCAATAAATTCTTTGATTGGATACTTGGATAGTAATCATGACTTACAGAGAGCTATTTTTATTCTTAAGCTTTTGAATGGCAAAATGCACAATTTGATGGACTTACAAAGTGATATTCATGCGGATCTCATCTTGAAGTTGCTTGTAGTAAAGGAGAACGCCCTCCTGGAGCAAGGGACTGAGTCTAAACTTTCCAAGCAATCCCAAAAATTAATGAATAACATTATTGGTGATACATTTATTGAATCTACATTAAAGTTAATCAAGATAGATCTACAAAAAAAAGACAGGGGCCATGCTGATTTATTGTAAGATTCTGCCACTCTTGCCTTGAGCGCCGCTAACTGTATTAATAGTGTCGGACATCTTATTAAGGAGGCAAAACAAGCTCTCGAGAAATCTAAAGATCCAAATCTTTTGGAGCTTTTACTACCAAGTACTGAGGATTGGTTGAACTGCTTGAATGATTTGTTAGATCGATTACCAGGGGCTTCTTCGTCAGCTGCGTCATGTGATTTGGGTAGCATCATATGTTTGATTAAAAACAACTATAAATCATCACACAAAGTAGAACCAACTCGTTTTGGTATGCACGGACTTACAATGCCTCTAAGAAAGGCTATTTATACTGCAGAGCTTCTTTTTTGCAGACCTTGGGGAACGATACCCGCCAAATCGCAGATGAAATTACTTGAAACTACTTTATTGACTCTGGAAGTTGCAGAATCAGATGAAATTCTTCAAAATAATCATCTGTTCAGTTCGGATCTTCTGACTGATGATGCGGATCTTCTGACTGATTTCATTAAAAATACTCCTACCAAGATTCAAGACTTCGTAAGCGATTCTCACAATCGGTTTGAAGAATTAGAACAGAATTTAAGAGAAACTTGTCCAGAAATGGCTATCAAAAATAAAGTCAATGCTTTAAATGAAGTTACTTCACATATGTGGGGTCTGGTTGCAAAATTTATCAGTCTATGTGAGCTTTGTAATCCAGTGTCATATTACGCAGCTAAGGCTTTAAATCGTGTACTGAGGATAATTATAAAATTGCTTAAAAGTGATGATGACCTCGAGGATTGGCTCTCAAATCTTTCTCTGATTAAAAACCCCAATGTGAACATCTTGGGAGCATCAGCAATACTAGTTGGCATAGGGAAACTTGGGAAATCAAGCAAAACAATCAAAAAATTATGCAACCAATTGGTTAGCAATCTTTTCAATCTTCCTGTACCCTCTAGTGATACAATTGGTGAATTGATAATACTAAATTCATGTCTGAGCATTTATGACTATGAGGAAATTCCAGTTGCTCAAAACCGACTTGTCTTTTCTGTACAGCATATAGTTTCTTGGATACCAAGCGTTGAGGATCATTATGTGATATCAGAGATTTTCCGACTGCTTCAGAGACTCTTACCATCAATAAAGGATATTTATGGCTCATTTTGGGAATCATGTATCAAATTTTGCATCAGTACTTGGGTAAAACAGAACACTGCTCTCCATGATGAAAATGTGGCAGTGGTTGTCATGTCTATCAAGCTATTCTCAATTTTAAAGGAAATCGAAGATCCGAATGAAGATTTGATCGAATTATTCATTGAGTTTGAAGAAGAAACGATTTCCGGTCTTCTTGAACTTCTGTTTGTTGAGAGATCGACAAATTCTAATTCAATCCAGGCAGCAGACGAAACTTTGGCTAAATTGATTTTTAGCATTTCATCTGATAAAATTAACGACATTGACAGATTATATCCTTTACTAGCTTCAGATCATTTTTGGATCCAGTCGGCTGCATATTATTTGATACACAAGCGTCTTCCAGCTATTCAACAGCAGCTGTCGGTCGACATTGTTCTTGAAAACAAAGGTATGCCAATTGATAATCTTCGAAAATTTGGAATAACTTATTCTCTTAGATGCATCTCTCCCGCCTGAACTTCTGTCACTCATAATAACTAGCCCTAACCTTAATGACATAAACCTAACACCCGAGTACTTTAAGAGTAACTATTCACAATTCTCTATGACTCGGAGTTATTTAATCGGTTGGCTTCTGGTCTTCGAGACTTTCGCTGCTTCTTCATATAAAGTTAGGAGCGATCTGAACAACGTTTTGAAATCATATCAATGTGTCGGGCCTTTGATTGATTTCATTTTTAAAACGCTTGGTCAAATTGATGAAAAGTTGCTTGATCATAAAAAAATAGAAATATCCTCTGATAAAATCCGTCAGTTTGATATGATATGTTCGATAAATGAGGGTGATAGAAAGAAAAATCTGATTGAGATTCTTGTCAGTTTATACTTCCAGTCACTGAAATATGCTCCAAGCTCTGTAAAAAGCTGGTGGCTAGATACAAAAAAGCAAACCAAGAATAATATTTGCATCTGGACTGAAAAATTTATTTCACCTCTCCTCATAGAAGAAGAGCTTAATGCAGTTATTGTTTGGGCCGAAAACCAGGACAGGCTTGATGACGATCAAAATTTGATCGTTAAAGTTGCAAGAAATGTTCGGGAAGTATCTGTTGGTTATGAAATTGATGATATGGTGATGCAATTCCTGATTCGCGTACCAGAGAACTATCCGCTAGATTTGGTGAAGGTTGAGAGTGTTAATAGAGTTGGAATATCTGAACAGAAGTGGACAAGTTTTTTAATGACAACAAATGGTGTAATTAACTTCTCGGTATTTATTCACTCCTTAAATATTGATTGAAGCCTACTAACTCGCTAATTATAGAATGGTTCGATCAGTGACTCACTATTCGTTTTTCGAAAAAATATTATCAGTGCTCTTAAAGGACAAGTTGAATGCGCCATATGTTATTCAATTATTTCAGTCGATCGAAAAGTCCCTGATAAAAAATGTGGAACATGCCATAATATTTTCCACTCAAAGTGTCTATTCCAATGGTTTAAATCAAGCAATCAAAGCAATTGCCCTCTATGTCGGAACACTTTTAATTACTGAAGTAGTAAACTGATCTGAAATCCCCTAATTTTAACAAGAATCGTTCTTGATTATTATGATATGGATTGGACGAAAATTTAACTTTATACTCCCAATCTGAATCTATCATTAATAAATGAAAGGATCCCAGAATATTTTATTACATACGCAAAATTCTCGGTGAAACTATTTCAATGTGAAATGGTACTTATCAATCATTGATTCCGGTCTCCAAGTCTAGACAATTGATTTACCAAAATATTTTATTTGTACGACTTTGCAGCTGAAAGTATTTGACAAATTTTTTTGCTCTTTAACGATCAAGTATTTTAATTTTGAAATTAAGTACAGGTGTTAAGGGACTATGGCTAATGGTTAATGCACAAAGACAATGTCACAAAATGTTTATATTTTTCGATGGCTTCTGACGTAATAGAACGGGCGACTACTTAAACTACACATAAATAAAGCGTATATCTAAAAGGGATCATATTGAGCCCCTCGGATCGCTAGTACCAGATTGTCCTAATTTTTTAGTGTCTATCACTCGTTCACCAACATATTCCAATATGGCAAGGCTGGGAAACAGGGTCAGTCCAGTCACTACAAAGAGCACAGCCCTTAACAAGTTTTAAAAATATTTATACGACTGACGATAGTAACTTAATTTCAAGTCTTCATCAGACTCGGACTCAAAAAAATGAGGCGAATATAAGAAATATTAACCTTTTCTGATAAGATGCTCAAAAAAAAGCGCCAGAAATGAATAGATTTTATGTTAGCTGTCAGTTCTGATTGATACACCACATTTATCCGACGGCTTCATTCAAACGAGACATAATTTGCCTTAATAATAGTAAGTTGTTATTTTGGTTTTTTTAGAAAATCTTTAATAATCAAATTTATTTTAAATATTTGATGAATGATAGAAAGCTCATTGTTTTTAGGGCTCTATTGATCGGTTGATAAAAGTTGGAAAAAGTTTCATCAAAAAAATGTCCGTAAATTTCAAATTATCCCAACTTTGGTTTCCGACAATTTGTTTCTCGAAAATCGTTCAATTTTCAATTCCTCAAAACCTCTCCCAAAATTCATTAGAATGATTTATTATTCTAAAATATAATTCAACGGAGGCGGATTGGCTAAAAAGCTATTTCTCGTAATAGGTAGGATGTGAAACTAAACCAAATTATGTGTTCAGGGCGCTTCAATAATAAATCATTTACAAGCAACTGAGATGGTCGAGTTGCTTTTTATTAGTCATAATAGTCTCATGTCAAAATTGCCTAGCCAGTCGTCTACTGTAATTACCCCTAAAACTTCAAGAAAGAAGCGATACTATTGCACGCTTAACCAAAGTTGGGAAACTACTATATTAAACGACGGGCTTGTACTATTTTCTTTTTTCTAATTTCTACTAAATTATAAAATTAAACGATAGACAAAACTCTGGTAAATAAGATATGATTTTAAATGTGTATATTTCGGATTAATCAATTAGTAAGTAAGTCATTCAACGTCTAACTAAAACTACTTACAGCTAGTTCAGCCACTCATAGGGCGCAGGACGCGTGAGTTTGAGTTTTTTTTCTTCCATCAAGCCATCTCCCTCCGGGTCAGATCCCTTCTTGGGTTGCAGACTGCGAAGAACCGAGATTTCTGCGCCCAGTCTATGAAAGTCTTAGCGACTTCATTCGTGCTTAATAGCCATTCGATAGCCCGTTGTCCGTGTAGTTCTTTTGATTTAAGCGGAGAAAGCTGACGACCTTTCTGACAGTAGTAGAAATGGTCAGGTGACTTCGGAGAGCCGCAGATGCAATTGTGCTCTGCGTCTCGGTGGTTAAAACACATATGGTATTGTGAAAAATCGCCGTGTCCGCTTCGAGCCGCTAGAAGGTGACCTAGTGTTTCTCGTGGGAGTTTAAGTATAGAAGATATTCCCTCTTTTGCCTCTAGCCCCAGATTTCTAGATCTTTGTGGCATATTCATTTCGAAGTAAGATAACCTGGCATGCGTGCATCTCTCCTCTCTCCTTCTTAGAGCATTTTTGGTTGTGTCTGGAGTGTCAAGTCCTCTTTATCCCACAAGCCTCTTTTGTGAGAGCGTCAGCTTTTTCATTTTCTATAATGCCAGAGTGTCCAGGGCAACACCTGACGTTGATGTTGCCCGCAGTAGAGGGTCAATAAGTCCCGTGTGGTCTAGTGTGTCATTTCCCCCTGAGATCGAAGAAGAATGTAATGTAATCATAGCTCGAAGAGTCTATATATCCTTCTGATGGTAGAATTGCGGCCGCTTAACTATCAGGACGTACATAAATATTTTCTGCTAGAGTTGCCTCTGCAGTTGACAGAACTTCTTGAGTTCCCTTGACTGCAACAGCAATCTCGACGTCATAGATCTCAGCAGAAGAACAAAGAGGGTCTGAGCCTGATGATAGTAGGTTAGATCCGCGAAAAATCGCGTATTCCCCGCCTGCAGAACCATTTGCATCCATTTAGCCGTCTCAAAATACAGATAGATCTAAGCACGAAGTTGCTTTCTGCCATTCTGATAAAGTTCGGATACCTGCTTATTTACCCACGGCTCGGGTCTTCAATTTGGATAAATCGAGAGGTCGTAAATCTCAGGGGGCATTGATTGAGATGCTTGAAAGCGTGACTTGAACTCGCCATCTGAACCAAGTAATATGAGGTGAATCCCAGAGTTTACGGAGTGGGTGTTATGTGTCTGAGGCTACTACCCTGACTATTAATCGATCTTGTATTCTGTGTATCCATGCTTCAGCAGGCTTAAAAAGTTACATGTATGAGTTTTAATTGATTTTATTTTAACGGACATTGAGGGTCAAGTCAATTCCTTCACCATTTCCAAACCAAGTCACTACCTGTTGGAAATTATGATAAAATATAATTTCGAAATATGGCCAACAAGATTATCATAGGACTGGTAGATGGCACTGTGATCAGGCTCGCCAATTAATTGGGATACACGACCCTTGAGAATCTACACCGGCCGTTAGGAAATTTTTCAACAAATTGGTATGAAACTAAAGTGCATGTTAATTTGGATTATCAGAGGATTGGGATCACCAAATTTGGTTCATCAAGTATGTAGTGTACAGCTGCTTTAGTCGGATCGGATGGTCCTATGGTATACCGTCCGGGCCGTTCTCCCAAGTTGAGTCTGAGTAGTCTGGGCACCTAACCCAATTGAGACAGGAGTTGGTTGGTTCGAATCCAACAGACCCTTCCACAATTTCGTGGTGGATGTGTACAGGATTATGGAAGTATATCTGGTTAATCCAGTGTTTGTAATTTTCTTGGATGGGTGTTCACGGATGAGGGGAGACTTTTGTTGAAGAAAAAGCGAACATACTTCGTAGTGGCATCTAAAAATGGAAACTGAGGCAAAAATGTACCTACTGTCAAGTTGAATCATTCCATGTATATAAACATTGCTAATGTTTCATAGCCTTGGGGCTGCATACACATTAAATTATTAAAAAAATAAAATAAAATAAAATAAAACTGCTTTAGTCGATTAATATCTACATCATTTACATATTTTTTGTACTTTACATATAGTAAATTATCTTTACTTAATTACTATTTAAAAAAGAAATCGAGAGTTTCTATTACTATCAATTATTCCTTTTCCATCCAGGCTGGCCTTCTAAGTAGAGTTTGGGTAGCTTTGACACCTGCCCCACTTGAGTCGGAAGACCACTGGTTCGAATCCAGTAGACCCTACCTTCTTAGAGAGTGAAATGTATACGATGATGGAGGTACACTTGAACAACCAAAGGTTTTTTAAGAATGTATCCTCTAATGGATATTCACGGAAGAGAAGTACAGGAGGCAACTTCATTTCTCGTAGTGGTATTCGCAAACGCTGTTTGAGTGTGAGTGTCCAATTAATCTAAATCATGCAGTCATGATCTCTTGTCTTTGATAGTCTTAGACTCCATAAGGACGATAAACAAAAAAAAAAGTATTCCTCTATCACTTAAGGCCGTATGTATTACTCTACAAGGTATTTCCTATAAGAGATTCTGTCTACAATTTTAACAGATTATGCGACCAAGCTCCAACTAACTAAGCTGACTTCGTTGATAAGTATTCCCATACTAACGAAATTATCTTTGCTTCGCAATATCTTATTCTTCCATACTATAATCCAATATTATATGAATATATCTACAGCACAGATTCTGGAATCAATGAAAAATGCACCAAAATTGGACAAGTCGACATACAATAGATGGAGTACCCACTTCACAGATGTACTGTTGAAATTACTATGTCAGTCCATAATACTTACAAAACTGTAAGATGCATAAATGAATTACAGGGTATAATATTGGGGCTAAAATGGGTCTGAGCAGGGCTATACAGGGCCTTTACTGTACCAATTCACAGGTTTTATCGTCCTTATGGAGTCAAAGACTATCAAGGACAAGAGATCATGAGTACGTGATTTAGATTAATTGGACACTCACACTCAAACAGCATTTGCGAATACCACTACGAGAAATGAAGTTGCCT
>JAHYSP010011075.1:0-10613 GCA_019455505.1 Pleochaeta shiraiana | reverse complement strand
CCGTCACTTTTCGTCACTTTCACCGCAAACCCAGCTTGGCCTGAGATCACTCGCAACTTGGAACACAACCAGCAAGCCAACGCACGACCTGACTTGATTGCGATTGTATTTGAGCTCAAGCTACGAGTGCTTTTGCATGACATCAAGGAAAAACACATCTTCGGGAAGTGCATTGGTTGTGTTTACTCCATCGAGTATCAGAAGAGAGGATTACCGCACGCTCATATCATCGTCTTCCTCCACATTGACGACGTGACAAAAAGTGTTGAACAGGTGGATCAATTGGTTAGTGCTCATCTATCTACTGATGGTCCGGTACTTGCCGCAACCGTGAAACGCCAAATGACACACGGTCCTTGTGGTCCTGTGTATCCAAACTTCCCCTGTATGCGAGATGGTAAGTGTTCAAAGGGCTTTCCCAAGCAGTGGTGTAAAGAGACTGTGATAGCGGATAACACATATCCCAAGTATGCAAGGCCACAGAACGGAGAAAGGTGGGGGTCTGGGAGCTTTCAATTCGACAACAGATGGGTCGTGCCGTTCAACGCGTATCTCTTGAAAAAATATTCCGCACACATCAACGTGGAAATCATATGGGGGCTGGATGTTCTTAAATATCTGGCCAAGTATGTGTTTAAGGGGTCCGATATGGCCTCTGTAGCTATACGCAACAACCTATACGACGAGATCTAGTTGACGGTACAAGGCCGCTATATCTGTCCCTTGCAAGCAGTTTAGCGGCTTTTGGAGTAGACCACTCATCATGAAAAGCCTGCCGTGATGATGCTTCCTTACCATCTTGAAAGGGGGTATCAAATCACATTCGACACAACTATGGCACCGGCTTAGGTTGAAGTTGCTTCGGAGTCACAAAGTTCGGTCTTTATAGACTGGATGGCGTACAATACGCGATCAGCCGACGGTCGTGATCTGATATACTCAGATTTCCCGTTTTTCTATACTCACACGAGAAGAGGATCGAAAATACGGTCGAAGGGTCAAACACTTGGAAGGATGCCAGTTGCAGTGCCTCCACAGCGCGAGCACTTTTTTCTACGCACACTTCTTACCGTCAAGCAAGGAGTAAGGTCGTACCGGAATCCGTATACAGTGAACGGTATTGTCTACGCGGCTCCATCTGAAGCGTGCAGCACACTGGGCCTGGCGTTTAGCGACTGAATGGATTTTGTTGTTCGAGGAGATCAAAGAGACAACTTCAGCTGCTTCCTTGCATCAAACCTTTGCGGTTGCCATCTCCAACATGTCCATCACCGATGCCCAAGCGGTGTGGGATCAATTCGAAAAATCGTTCACAGATGATTTCGACGGACGATTCCGCTACCTTGGCATCAGACTACAACCCCCACCTGATGATTGGATAGAGCATAAGTAAAGGGTGGTCTATGGGTTGTGGCGTCTTGGCGAGAATATAAGACAGTCTTAACCTAGACTGGGAAACGGCAAAGGTCACCGGATCGGAGCACGAATAGTTAAGTTGGGAGGAGAATCAATTATTAGCTAACCATATTCACTTCACACCAACCGTGGAGCAGGAAGATTACGAATGGGCATTGGGCGGACTGAACTCTGGACAACGAATAGCACATGATACCGTTACCGACACCATCGAAAACGGGCTGCGACCAAACACCTTCCTTATCCAGGGAGCGGCCGGTACGAGTAAGACTTACCTGTACCAGACGATGTATCACAAGTATCATGCTCAGGGCAAAGTTGTTCTCTGCTGCGCATCCTCCGGGATTGCGTCCCTACTGCTACCCAACGGAAGTACTGCAAACACTCTCTTTAAAATCCCTGTCAACTGCACTGAAGAGGCCAATTGCAGAATCCCAGGTCACAGCGACCTCGCCAAACTCCTGCGCAAGGCAGAGTTAATCATATAGGACGAAGTCACCTTCCAAAACAAAAATGACTTCGATGCGGTAGATCGGGCTCTTCGGTTGCTGAAGGAGAGTGATGAGGTCTTCGGGGGGTGGGGGCTCCGTCATCATTGGCGGTGACTTAACTCAGAATTTTCCTGTGGTCAAAGCTAGTAACAAGTGTGAGGTTGTGAGCGCCTGCTTGAGGTATTGGAAAAAAGGTGGGATCTAATTCGACCTATGTACTTGACTCAGAATATGCGAGTGATTGAAGGAGAGGATAACCGACTTTTTGCGACGTTACTGTCAGACCTGCCTTATAATCGGAATCTGTACGGATCGATTGAAAACTTGGTGTGGATTCGACGCACTTATGACCGCAACCAGTTTCGGCAATTTTTTTACCCACTTGAACAAATCCGTTCTGCTGGCAATTTCATCTTCGAAGAGCACGCCTTTTTGACCGCTCTGAACGATAACGTCGATAGGTTCAACAACGAAATTGCTCAGTTAGTCCCTGGGTCATTTCACGAGTTTGTTGCCTGCGAAAAAGTGCAGGACGACGAAACGGGCCATATAAGTGACTGCACGCCGGAGTTTTTGCAGACACTCTCGGGTCAGGGGTTGCCACATGGTCGACTTTCGTTGAAGATCGGGATGCCGATCATGCTCATCCACAACTACTATCCAAAGCTCGGTCTTTGCAATGAGACACGGTTAATCATCACCAAGATATTCAGCAACTGTATCATGGCAGCCGTTGTCTCAAAAGATCAACGCTTCAATGGTAGTGAGCATGTGATCTCCCGCATCACCGTCACATCCAACGAAAGTCTTTCATTCACTCTCATGTGGAAGCAGTTGCCCATACGACCTTGCTTTTCGATGACTATCAACAAATCGCAGGGTCAAACGCTGCAACGTGTGGGAGTAGATCTATCAACGACGGTATTCTCGCATGGTCAGTTGTCCGTAGCTCTATCGAGGGTTACCGATGTGAGTAGTCTCATCGTTCTTCTGCCTCCGGGTGGTCGGACAACAACGAACGTCGTGTATCCTGGGGTATTGATGCGTGCGCCTCAAACTGCCAGTGGGGGACATTGATAGGATCAAAGAAGAGGAAGATGGACCTGGGGGCGTCAGCGGGAACATATTGAGTCAAGTGTAAGTCCTCTTTACCAAACAACTTGAGATATTTTCTAACAATTACAGACACCAGTACTTCAACCGAGATGTGGTACAATGGGTGAGAATTGTACCCGCGTACCTGATAGCAAGGATGGGGGTTTGGTTCGTGAGCTAGCGAGGCTAGCGGACAAATTGTTTTTGTGAGCTGGGAGGTATATGTGGAGGAGCCAGCGGTTTGTATTTTGTCGAAGCTGAAGGGTATGTGTGGAGGAACGATCTGGAAATTTGCAAGCTGAGCTTGGGGTGTATGTGGAGGAGTAGCAAGCGGTTAAATTGTTTATGATATCTGGATCCAGCAGTTGAAAGTCTGTGGCTATAGTGGGGTGGTTACTGACTGCATTCATGATCTTGATAAAGGATTAAACTCTGAGACTAAGTTTAATCTCGACTCATAGATCCATTGAGTAGCGATAAAATCTCTTTTTTCTTTCTTCTTCTAATCATTTTTAACTAATATATTTTATTTCTCAGTTCTAAAAAATTCACTGTCATCTCTTAACTGCAATTCATATTTTGATGATCCTCGGCTACAGCACCACCCACCGAGCTCCCCACCCCAACCGACCCGAACAACTTCCACCCTATATCCATCACCACTCAACCATTTTACATAAAATTCAGATTTAAGTAGATTGACTGTGCTTTCCATAAGATGACATTGTTCTCCAAAAAGTATAATATCATCCACATATACCACTATAATTAGATCACCTGAATTGAGGATTAGGACACAGGGATCAAAGGGGGTAGAAACAAGACCAAAAGATAGAAGGTACTGGACCAACCTTAAGTACCATTCCCGTGGTGATTGCTTCAATCCGTAGATACACCGGTTTAACTTTGCAACATGGTTGTCTACCCTATACCTTTCAGGGAGTTCCATGTAAATTTCTTCATTTAATATGCGGTATAGGAATGCGGTTTTTATATCAAGCTGCCGTGGTTTCCAGCCTTTACTTGCTGAAATTGCCAGTAGAAGTCGCAAAGAGTCGTAACGCACAAAAGGTGCAAATGTTTCGTCGTAATCTAGACCCTGAACTTGAGAAAATCCTTTAGCGACGTAACGTCCTTTGAAACGTCCGAGCTCCCTTTGAGCATTTCCTTTTACCTTACAAACCCATTTACCGCTTACAATTTTTCTATCCCTAGGTGTAGGTACCAGTTCCCGAACATTATTCTCACGAAGTGACTTTATTTCGTCTTCGAAAGCTTTTTCCCATTCAACCCAGTAGAGCGAGTTTTTAGCTTGCTTGTAAGTTTGTGATTCCGAAATTTCTAAGATGCTAATCATTGCACCCTCTGCGTCTGGAATTTCAGACGAATTCTCCGATAACTATGGTTGTGGTGTGGGATGAAATGCATTTTTCTTTCACCATTCACCTGTTATCGTATCATTAAATATTCGAGGTCGTACTTTTCTTCCGGATCGAGTTGTTGTTGGTGCATTTATCTGTCGCGAATTAAGTTCGATTTGTTGGGATATGGGTGTGCATGTTGATTCTTGGGAAGAATCTAATTGTGGAGTATTTTGTTCAATTGATGTTGATTGGCTCGGCTCTACTCCGACAGAATGATCGGCATTTAAGTTTTGAAGAGAACTAATTTGCTCAAGCTCCGATTCCACATTATTCAAATTTATCCGAGTGTCGTTTTTAGGTAAATTAGGCTGAGCTGAATAAATATATGAACTTTGTAAAATTTCAAGATTTTTTTCATTGTTGATGTTTTGCAATGGTATCGGTGCAAATTTTATATCAGCTGAAATCACAACTTTATTCTTTTCCGGAATTGATGATTCTGAATTGATGATTCACTTTGGTGTATCCAACAAAAATACCTGTCTCAGCTCTTGGTGAAAGCTTGCTTACTGAGGGGCGGTTTGCCTTGGGAATATGCACTGAGTATTCTCGACCAAAAGGTTAGAGATGTGATATAGAGGGTTTTATCCCGTTAAAAGTCTCATATGGTGTTTTTCCATTAACAGCACTATGAGATTGACGATTTTTGACATAGACGTAAGTATTGTACGCTTCAGCCCATAGACGTTTGTTTTGAATTGATAGCATCATCGCACGTGTTCCTTCACCTATTGATCGATTGAGTCGTTCTGTGACACCATTAGACTCAGGGGAATAGGGTGATGTTAGATCATGCTCTATCCCCTTCCGAGCAAAGAACTTTGTAAGTTGGTCTTTTAAATATTCATCTCCATTGTCAGTTCGAAAACGTTTAATTCTACAATCATTCTGTGTCTCCATGATTGATACAAAGTCGATAGTGACTTGCGCTGCTTCGAACTTTGTCTCAAGAAAGAAAACAGAAGAATATCGAGTGGTATCATCTACGAAGCTTATATAATAAAGACAATTACTTAAGGAACCAATTCGAAAATTTCCGCAAAGGTCGGAATGGATATATTCCCCTTTATTCTTTGCACGCGTCGTGGATGGTCGTGGAGTACTATGTGTTGATTTGGAAAGTGTGCAGGCTTTACAATTAAATTCATATGGACATCTGGGAACAACATTTTCTTCTTGGATGAGCTTTTCTGTTTTTGCAATGAAAGATGGTGCAGAATGACAAAAGGCCTCATGCCAAAATTCGTATGTTAAGCAAGCAAAGTCCATAACTTCTGGTATATGTGGTAATTTTCCGTCAAATTTTGCTTCTAACCATGTATTATTACACTTTATAACACATATAACTTTTCCGTCATCAATTAACGTATATCCTTTAGATCTTATTTTTTGCCACGAAAATAGAGGTTGATTTATCTTTGGTACATACAAAACTTCAGAAAGACGAAAGGAAGATACAGACCCATCTGACAACTTGCAATCAAACACAATGGAACCTTTCCCAAGAACATTAATGCTTTGACCAGAACTAGATATTACATTTCCGGTACAAAGCTTAAGATTCTCGAATCGTTCTGGATAAGGACACATGTGAGAAGATGCGCAAGTGTCGAGGTAGAATGGGTAGTATCTTACCTTCCTTTCATCATTAGTTGTTATATGAGCCTCATCTTTTTGGTCTTTCAAAATTTTACTTCTTTTTTCCTTTTCCTTATGCTCTTTTAATTTACTGTAATTATTCCAATAATGACCAATAGATCGGCCGGGATTGTGCTTCTTGCACCAAGTACACACCTTGGTTTTTGGTAAATTGTCAGAATTAGAGTTTGAGAGAGTTGAATTTCTTTGATTCCTGTTATGAATAGTGAAAAGAGCTGTTTGAGACGAGGTTGCCCCCGAATCCAGACTGAGAAATCGTAGTCTAACGTCAGAGAAAGAAAGATTGTCTTTAGTCTGAAGATTGTCAACCACATTCTCATGATGTTTTGCTAGATAACACAAGAGAATATCTCGTTTCGCTTTGTCATGGTCCAGGAAGGAAGAAAATGCTTTTCGATAAGAGTTTGACGAATATTTTGTCAACTTGTGTAGGCGGATCCATTCTGTCTCGAATTGTTGAATAAAAGATGACAGAGGAACAGTTGGATCATAGAATGTAGATAAAAGAAAAAAGTTTGGCATTTGTTTGACAACAGCCTTGGAGGAATCCCTACAGAACTCTTCCCTCAATTTTTTCAAGTATTTCGGTTGATACTACAGATAGGAGGATCGAAATAGCTGGATGGGAGAGCGCTTTGTATGATCTTAATTCATTCTCATTAGAGTCCTTCACTGGCTTTAGTCCTTCAACAACAATTTCGAACAAATTTAAACTACGCCAGTGATGACACATGGTGGCTGACCATATGTTATAATTTTCATGACCATTTAGGGGAATTAACATTTCCAAATTTCTTGACAGTCAATGGTTTATCATCGGGAATGAGAGAAGAGAGAAGAAATTTCTTGATGATATCTGGGATTTAGGGGTTGACTGAGGGTTGGACTGTTCTGGTTGTGAAGACATGTTTTATTAATTTGTCGAAAATAAAATAAATATTGGGAGGGTTGGTATGGCGATAGGATTTTGACTTGAGTCTTGATTGCTGATTAGAGCTCCGGGCTCATAACCTGTTAAAGTTATGAATGATTTAAACTTGAGGTTTATCGTTGAAGTGCAGGGAAGAAAGCGTCAGCGATCAAACTGAAGAGTAATGTAAGATATAAGAAAGGTTATTTTAAACAATCCAATGAAGAAAGGAATTGAGATGACATAGAATTTATTATAATTCTGTATATCCTTTTATGTGGTTTCAATCAGTACTTATATACATATTGTATTGCTAAATTGAGTTGGTATGATTGATTTCTTTTGATAAATCAATTCACATGAAAGGATATAAAAATAATCTTGGTAAAAAAATAGAAATTGCCATAAAGTAAGTGACAGGGAATGTAGTATCATTAGCCTGAAACATTACTTGAAACTTGTGAATTAGTATAACCATAAATATCACAATTCTAATTTTAACAACTTTCAAGTCTCAAGAATAAACTCTCCATTAATCCGCATGTCTTTCCAAATGTCACCCAAGAATCCTCGCAAACGAGCAGCTCCTGGAGCAACTTCAGTAGAATCTTCTATAGATATCCAGGCTACTTTCGCATCGCCTCAAAGTGTTACTGACCGAGATTTTCTAAAATGGCCTCAGAACTCTGAAGATACTTCTTACTCTAACTCTTCGGTTCGTAGTAATTTAAATACCTTTGGCTCTGAAATTACCACACAAAATGGCTTTCATAATCTCACGTCATCACAGTCAACGCAGCTCGCGCGGCGACCCCTCAACCATCATCATCATCATAATGATCAGCAAGTGATGCAGACTGGACTGGGGTCTTATGAAGGTATCGATTCCTTGAAATTATTAAAGGAGGAGCCTCCGGTCCTAGAACTCCCAATTAATCTTGAAATGGAAGAGGAAAACCAAAGTATCGAGGCTCTAGAAGAGAAAGCTGCTACTGCGAAAAGAGATGCTCAGGCTAAACGTAAACAGATCCCACCATTTGTTCAAAAACTTAGCAGGTAAATTTCATGATTAAAAATTTTAGTCTATCTATTAATCGACGATATTGCAGCTTTCTCGAAGAATCGCGGAATACTGATCTCATTAGATGGTCGGAACGTGGAGATTCTTTTGTTGTGTTGGACGAGGATGAGTTTGCAAAAACTCTGATACCTGAATTATTCAAACATAACAACTATGCATCATTTGTACGACAATTGAACATGTACGGGTTTCATAAGAGGGTTGGGCTCTCAGATAATTCGATGAAGGCTAGTGAACGGAAGAATAAGAGCCCTAGTGAATACTATAACCCTTATTTCAAGCGTGGTCATCAAAATTTATTATGGCTTATAAACAAGCCAAAAGGTAGCAGTTCTAAGAATAAAAAGAAATTGAAAGGGCTAGAAAGTTTTCTGATAGACAGTGATGAGGAGAAGGATGTAGAAGAAATTTTTGGAAACGCTACACAAAACACGAGAGCAATTTCAGCGGGGCCAGAGTCAAATTCCCTACAGCGACGAGATATTAATGTTCTCAATCAACTCGCCGAGATTCAGCAACAACAAATTGCCATCAGTAGTGCTATTCAAAGATTACGGAAAGATCATAATACGCTATATCAGCAATCTATTGCCTTCCAATCTCTTCATGATCGTCACGAGAGCTCAATCAGCGCCATTCTTACTTTTCTTGCTACAGTCTATAATCGTAGTCTAGATGGTCAGAATCCTCCCAATTTTGCTCAAATGTTTTCAAATAGTATTCCTCATAATGATCAGCAACACCCTGGTAGCGTAATGGACATTGGAGATGTACCTAATTCACAAGATCAAAATCTTGGTAGCAT
The DNA here is from genome assembly GCA_019455505.1 of Pleochaeta shiraiana. Lineage (NCBI taxonomy): Eukaryota > Fungi > Ascomycota > Leotiomycetes > Helotiales > Erysiphaceae > Pleochaeta > Pleochaeta shiraiana. The sequence goes on along the minus strand of JAHYSP010011075.1, from coordinate 1,732 downwards.
GAGTCCCCGAAAAAAAGCACAACGCCTCCTAATGGCACCACCAAATAGTAAAAAAGGAGCTGGGACTGCTAGGCCTTCCACTCCTATTTCCACTAAATTAAGTACCAAAACCGAAACATCGACTACTTATGAATCTAAATCTACTAACATTTTGGAAGAAAATTTTGAAAAGACATTCTGTGGTCAACCCGTACCTGGCTCTCCCCCCTCACCCTTACACTCACCCACCTCGACTGTACAACAATCCAATATGATGTCAATAATTAATAATGCTAACGCTGCAAATTCTGATTCTCCTACTAAGGCTATGGAATTTCCTGAGGTGCTTTCTCATTATGAAAACTCAAACGGCAACTCACCCCTTACTTCTGAACAGCGAAATACGATGCTTTCCCTTATTGCTAGTAGTTCGGATTCTGGGACAAACAATGCTCTTGTTTCACCAACTCCACCAGCACCCCTCCCCATGGAAGAAATAAAGTACACCAATAATGAAATTGATGATTTGTTGCGATTGCATATTGAGCAAGACGCCAAGATAGGAGATGTTAAGTCGATACTTACACCGCTTTCACCCACAAATTTTGAGACTAACCCACAGGAATGTGATTTCTTCAACAATGAGGTGCCGAATAATAACCTAGATCTAGATCAATTTCTAGATACTGGTGCGTACTTTACTGGAAACAGTAATCAGTATGACTATGAGATATTTGGTGATGACAATTCATTTTGCATGGATATAGATAGCAGTGTCGGAGTGAAAGTTGAAGCTACTGAAAAAATGGTAGTTGACCTTGCATCGAAAAATCAGGCGGCGTTTGAAGATGAGAAGCCCTGTAAGAATATAGTCAGCAATTAAAATTGTTGGTTCACAAATGGGTCACAATTTTGAGGATGGGACACAAATCAATTCTCTTCTATTGAATATGTATATCTCCTTGATCTAAAGCTAAAGTGAAATTTATATACAAGAGTAGTTGATTAGTCATCAACTAAATTCAATATTATGTGAAATATCCCAACTTACAGGACAATTAGATTTAAACCAGATGCAATCTTTCGGAAAGCCATGCTCTGTTAACTTCACTATTTTTAGCTTTAAAGTATATGGTTATCTTAAAATATTCATAAACTCTACTTCTATCTTAAACAGCTCAGATATACTATCTCCCACTGTTGATTGTCAAGAAGTGATTCCGGCTCACGTAAAAATATCTCACTAATCACGTAGTCGCGTACCTCGCGTCGCTTGTGGCTATGACGTGAAGGTTATTTTGGGGGCTAACAGGATGGTAATTTCAATGACGTTGATCTTTCATAAAAGTGTATTGGGAACTGGAATTAGGAAATTCGTGTATATAACATCTAGATTCCACTGCGTACAATCTTTAGCTTAGCAACGTTGTTTATCAAGAATTGTATCTAATACCACTTTTACTTCGACATACTTAATTCTATTACTTTGTTCATTTTATCTTTGATCTACTTCGACCACATCATTAGAGAAGTCCCATCTTGCGTTTATCCTTTGCATCTGAGACTTCTACTTAGTTAGTCTTCTGGCTTTGACTCTCAACCTGATACGATTCATAACATTAATATTCTAATTATGAACGCTGATGAAAAGTAAAAGTTTCCCACAATTTTAACGGTGGGATATTATTATTATTATTATTATTATTATTATTATTATTATTATTATTATTATTATTATTATTATTATTATTAT
>JAHYSP010011074.1:0-10611 GCA_019455505.1 Pleochaeta shiraiana | reverse complement strand
TTGATGCAATGCTTGATGCAATGCTTGATGCAATGCTTGATGCAATGCTTGATGCAATGCTTGATGCAATGCTTGATGCATTTCGATGTAAACATTCCTTTTTCATTGTCTCTTGCCTTCAACAATATTTCTTTGATCTTCTGGATCCCTCTGATTTTTTCGCTAGCTGGCGGTGTTATGTACTGATTTTGAGGGTAAGATCCATCCACAATTCGCTCATTTTCATGAGACTGACTCATCAAACATTCTGGCCCTGGTGTACTATCTGGCATAAGCAGTCCTCCGGAAAACTTAACTTTGTTTAATATGTCATTACTATGCTTTTCTTCCGGGATTTCCTGAATTTTTACATTAGAGGTTTCAGTATCTTCGAATGAATAACCTTCGTTTTCGTCAACAGTATTATGAACTCCAGATTCAGTTTCTACCTCGACTTGTGGCACCTTGAATAATTCTATTATATCATCAGATATTTCTGCTTTTTCAGTTCTTGAGTCATATCCCTGAGATGGATTAAAAATTACATCTCGAGTGAATATTACAACATTTTCAGTAGGTATCCAGATTCTTTATATGTTAGTTGAGCCATAATCTGCAAGATACCCTATTTCTGCTTTCGAGGCAAGTTTCTCCAGTTTCGAACGAGTCTTTATGTACGAATATGCCCTACACCGATAAGGTTGTAAGTGAGAAATCGACGGTTCTGAGGGGACTCCTGTTATACATTCCATCAGAAAACCATATGGGATCTCAAAGTCTAGAGAACGATTAGGAGACCGGTTTAAGAGATACCCAGCAGTTGATAAAATCTCTTTCCACATACTACCTGGAATACCATAGATACTACACAATTCGGTTCCAGTAGCCAAGAGCATTCCTCCAAATCTTTCTGAAGCTCCATTCTGTTATTGAGTGTGCGGTGCTGAGTGTGCGGTGCTGAAGTTTCAATCTCTTATCTATTGTTGTTAATCCATTCTTTCCATTTAGTTCCTAGTGACCTATCTCCATCGCCTTTCCAGACAACGATTTCACACCCTCAACGCCTTTTAACACAAGTAGAAAATACTATAAAGATATTTAACAAAATATTCTGCTGCTTGTTGGGCAAAGTATACACAAAGCTCATCCTTGTATAGTCACATACAAAGTGTATGATATATACTTCATTTTGCTGGTTTTCTTTCATGAAGATAATGTCCTAACTTACTCGCCAGAAAAGTTGTGTTGCTCTATGTCTCGATACTCTCGAAATTAATCTTTTAGCCTTTGACATTCTACATATCTCGAATACCGGATTTGATGGTTTAGTAGTCATTTCACAGCCTTTGGTTACTTAAGCTAAATGAAGCAAGGCTTCCCCATAAAGATATCCCATTCTGATATGCCAATCATCGAACTTTCTCTTTTGAATTTTCATCATTCGGGATGAGTTTCCATGAAGTTTTTTCTCAGAGCCTTGTGATGTGTTAATTGAATGGGCTTTTTCATTTACAGAACTTGTAATATAAGCCTGAATTATATTTTTATCCAAGGGTTTGTATTCCAAAACCCATTCGTCATATATCACTGGTGTTTCTGCAAAATGATGTCCATTTAAGGTCAAAATTCCTTTTTCGGTATTCCAATGAATGCCTATTTTGATCAAAAGTCTTAGGCTGGCGATACTTGTGTGTAGAATTGGAACATATGCAACATTAATTAATGTTACTTCTCTTTCTTCAGGATGCTTTGGACTGAAAAGATTTATTTTAACTGTGCCCCAGCCTGAAATTGGAATGAAATTTTCACCTGCCCAGAGATGATTATCATCTCCAAGTTCATCGGAAAAGTTGACAAATCGAGATTTATCAATAAACACTTGTATTGTTGCACCAGAATCTAAAATTGTAGAGTTGTGTAGCTCTTACAAATTTGTTTTATCTGCCTCTGATATTCTGAACATCGAATTTTGATCCATCATAGTTTTTCCAGAAAAAAGATTGGTAGAAAATCCACTCATTCGGCCAAGCGCTCCCATTGCTGTTACTGGCGGCGTACCTGATCATTTTTCACCTGAATTATTTTGATTACTGCTGGATTTAAATATCGGAACGTACATTTTTCTCAATCCCTCAACTTGTAGCTTAAAAGAGGCATCTGAGGCCAGTCTTAAAAAGACCTTTTTTTCTTTATCCGAATTACCCTTCCAATATTTTGGGCGTACAGCTGCAATTAAGTCTTAGCAAGACGTGATTGGTCTTCTTGAATTATGATAAAACCCACAAAGAAATTTCGGCCACTTCTTATTTAATTTACTTGCATCTTCGGGTCCTTCTTTTGCAACAATTACTTTAGGTTCCTGTCCATGTAGAGTTGCATTAAATAAGCCATGTTGTGGTTGTAACTTTCTTTGATTTGCTGTACTACGCTTATAGTTCTTAAACGTAGTCACAAGTTCTGCTAGTGCTATTTTTTCGTTTAAAGCCAATCGCATGTTCCAGTTAGAGCATTTGAGGAAGTTGCTAAAGAGGCACGGAAGAAAAGAATTACGAGAGAATTCTAACCCTTATATGTAATTGAAAAAGAAGGCAGTGGTAGATACCTAATTCGTGGATGAAGATATCTTGAGATGTTTTGGCAAAATTGGCTAAAAACTCCTTTCCACCACTTTCTCATTTAGAATTAAATTTGTCACTTCCTCAATGAACTCTTTTCTTACATTCAAATTAACCCCATCAAGACGATCTATTTACCGAAGCATTGCCTTTTCCTCAGACTCAGAAAACCTACGCAATGTAGTCATATTGTCATTTAGCGGCAAGTGACCAGTTAACCTAGATTGAAGCTGGCCACGTGAAATCTGGAAATTCTTCGCAACTGTGGTTACTGGAATCTCTGGATTTTCATCCATAAAATTAAAGGCATTAGAGATTCTATGCTCTATAATTGAGCTGGACTGTGTACCAATTTTGGTGGCTTAATATATATATATATATTGAAGATTTTGAAAAATTGGCTGTACTTGCGGTGTGGTTATACTCGTGGGGAGCACCAATTTTAATTGGGCCAGAGCTGGTCGTCGGATTAAAAGTGGGACGGCCTTGGAGGCACGATTACAATGGCTATATCTACTTTAATGGCTGTGCTACAAAGTTGAAGTTATAACTAATACATTGCTTGGGGTGTTTGTTCTTTACAAAGTTATAACTGTTCTCAATGTTGTACATATATCCGAAAACATAATGTTCTGTAACCGTGATTCAAGTTGACTAAGAATATTCTTATCCGAACGGACTAAATGATAACTCTAATTCTTTCTAAACATTGCCAGAAATTATTACCACAGAATTAAATGAACAGCCTCCCTGCTTATTATGTTAATTGGAGTGAGGTTATTGAGATGACACCCTGAATAAATATCTTGGACAAACCTGTAAGATAAGTTTTTGTGAATTCTTTTTACCAATCTCTCAGTGAATTCACACTGTTTTAAACTACAAGTTTCACGTAGATGGCTGTAATCTGATGACAACTATCGAAAATTTTATGCAAATTTTAGTTGCATTTTCGAGGCTCCTGTACCTGGCAGAAACTCGTTTATTCAAATAGGATCAATGAATTTTTGAAGTTATAATCTGAGTGCAAACAAATTTGAACTATGGATCAGGTCAAGACAAGAATTTCAATTTCAATAATCATACTCTTGAGCACAGTCTATAGTTTTCAACTTTAATGCTAGACTTTAAGGAACTCAAGATATATGTCGGAATAAAGTTGAAAATGAGTGACTGCAGTCATTAACTTAGTGTTCGTATTTTTATTATCATACCATCAGCTGAAAGTTCAAACCCATATTTTGTGCATCGTCTCATTTTTATAGAGCCATTAACAGTTCTTTAAGCCTCTTCTCTATGACTTCACGACCGTGTCTCGTTGTCCAAACTTCCGAAGGTGCGCCAGTGACTATATCCCAACTGAGTAAATTCTTAGATAGATGACTCATTTCCCGTTGTTTCTCTTTCCACTCGACATTTTCCATCATCTTAATTCCTGAACTAATAAGCACAAGTGGTATATCGTTACTCTGAACAGCCTTTGCATCTTTGACTTCACTCTTGGTCTTTGATTCCGCACTAAGCGATTCTTGAAGTTTAGCTTTAATAAACTTCCCACCTTGATGAGCTGAACTACCATACACTCTATCTTCGCGAGAGCGGCCCTTAAAAATAGCAGCTGGGATTTGATCTAGACCCAGCGGGGAGATAACACCCTGTGCCCATAGCAAGAAACCCCGTTTTGGAGAACCAAGATGATACAATAAATCTTCATGAAAAGGATCAATCATCAGGGTTCCTTTGATATCAGTACCGTGACGAGAAGAAAAAATGCGGCTGTAAATACTTCCTACTCCAGCTGACACGAGAACCCAAGGTCCTAATTCACCAGCACTAGATAGTGCTTCAGATAGAACATCGGCAGATATCCCTGCAGAAAATGGTGAGGGCGCGTTATCTGACCACGCCATCCCCGGACGATCTGAGTAGCAGTAGCGACTGATTGTTCCATTTGCAATGGAATTTTCTGCAATTTGAATCATACTTTTCTCGAATGCTTGATTGCCTGCTTCAAATAGCACTGTGGGAAATTGAGTGTCATCTTTATCATTGGTATTTGATGAACAGAAAAGGTGAATTTGATATTTATTGTCGTAAACGTAGTAACGTTTTCCTGGTGCGTGAAGAGAAGAGTCGCGAGAGCGAAGGATCAATGTACAAGAAATGAGAAAAGTTGCAGCCACAACAGCGATTAAAATAATAGTGGAGATGAAAACAGCCAGCCATTCCGATAGAGTACGTCTGGTCTCTGAACGACCTGTTAGGCGTTCTTCTTCTTGTTGCTTACCCCAAGAAACTATACGGTCTGTCATGATAGTCCAAATACTCATTAAAAGTGTCCAGATAACACTCGTCATTCCAACCCAGCCCTCTTCAACACGAATTCTGTAGACGGAGAGTGTCATAATCGTATCAAATAGCAACATCACTGCCAAAAAGATGCAAGTAAGTTGTGTTGCTTTTGATGGTATAGAGAAGAATAGTAGTACAACAACAAGTAGACCCAGTGTTAAGCTTGTGAAGGAAAAACTGTAAAAGCCAGAGCCTCTTGAATTCATGCCTGGGAGAGTCACAAATATTGAGACAAATAACAGAATCCACCAAATCCAAGTCAAGATGGCAAGATTAATGGAGAAGTAGCGAAGAAATCTTACACTCCAGAGATTGTAAGGTGAAACCTGTCCCTGCGCTTAGCATTAAAATAACGAGAGCTTCGGGAAGTTTTCACCACTGGGGTAACTAACAGCTGGATCATCCGGGCTTAAGTAACCTTCCTGATGTGACCGGGGAAGTAAACTAGTTCTTTCACCTGGGTCAGGTACAGTTACGGTCTCTCTATTTCCCCTTGTGAAAGGGCTGATATCTGAATCTTGGTCATTTTTTGGGTGCCAGATAGAGCTCATTTTTGTTGTTTTTTTTTTCGGGCAACCTTTTAATTTTTAATTAAGACTCTTCATTTTGTGATAATTTTTCTTACTATTGAATATTGAGTGATTCTTATTGATAATGTCAATGAGTTATTTAGATGTTTGTAAAATAAGGAGTCAGGAATTTTACCACAAACAAGAATGATGGAGCATAATGAAATGATACAAGAAAATGGGTCATATAAAGTCGAGAGGTGCTCTAGAGTTGTTGCCTTATTCCTCTTCTCCTCACATCTAGGAAGAGTGACATCATTCCGTAGTTATTGGGAGTTCGGTCTATTGCTTGTGTTTGTGTGAGTGTGTGTGTGTCACGACACAAAAAACTAATAACTTTCATAGGACTGATTCATGTGAGAGCAATTACAAGAATATGGAAATTTGTCGTTGTTTTGTTAATTAAATATATGCATACTTTCATCTATCTGTCCTGGATGTTAAGTAGTAAAATTTGGACCCATAATGATATCTTGCAAGCCAAATTAATCCGATAAAACTCTATACCTGATAATTATTGATTGTTATTCACTGGCTATAGCCACTGATCTGATAAAACCACCGAACTGATAATTTTATCATGAGCATGATGATGATGATATTATTTAACGTCTAAGCTAAGTCACGTGTTTATAACGAGACCCTAATTCCTATTCTACGGGACAAAGGACGTTAAGACCGGTGTTTTAGCTTACAGGACTTTTTCAAGTAGTACATATAGAGCTGACTACGTTGTATGAAACGGTAGTCGAGAAATAGTTAACCTTTACGACAGATATATCTTATGAAAAAAAAACGTGTTTTTTCCCCCTTATCTAGGGCGTATGTCTTCAAAAAACCGGGAGTTATCTAGTCATCTGCTCAAAATAAATGCTCCGTCAGGTGTTCCAAATAATTTTGGGATAAGTAGGTTCATAGGCCCTGCGGGACGTCCTCGGCGTCGGCGAAGAATTCGGCAGAAAAAATGTGGGTTGGAGTCTTAGCTGATTCACAGGAGCAGCTCATTCTAGCTTCTTCATGATTGAAACGGGTGCAGTATGCGGCGAAATCAACGTGTCCTGTTCGAGCAGCAATGACTCGGCCCAGGAATTTCCGACTCAGTTAAAGCACGATAGGGGAGCAGAGGGCACTTTTGATTCCGAGTTGTTCGTACATATGTGGGATGTTGTTATTCCACCATGAAGTTCGCTCTTCATGCATCTTTGCGATATTCCATTTTTCAAGTGCTGCAGTAGTAAATTCTGGTGGTCCGAGGTAAGGCATTTCAGCCCCTCGCTTCGCCATTTGATCTGCGAGCTCGTGTCATTCAATTTTACAGTGCCCTGGGACCCAGCGTATTTTAATTTGACCCTGCTGGATGTGAGGGAGTCTCGCACGAGTTTTCAGGTCTGTGCTGTCTCTAAGATGTTTAGGAAGGCAAGTTGTGAGAAGTATTTGATGGTTTTGACATGATTCTCCTTGCTACTTCGATACTATCAATGAAAAACCATAATTCTTGTGCGAAACGGGTTGTGGATAAGGAAACAGCTTTTTGTATCCCTCTAAGTGCTGCATGTACTTCTGCATCATATGGTTCCTTGTTTTTTACAAATGGGAAAGTGCCTGTACAAATTTTACGATCGAGCTGGTATACAACATTTCCACCTCCAGTGTTGCCATTTTCTTGTCTTGATCCACGACAAAAGATTTTGGAACCTTAATGGTCATGAAAATTTCCATCGTCACATGATTCAAACTAATACCATGTGAAACTTAATTTCATCTTCATTTTGCGATCCATATCTCCTTGCAACCTTCAAACCAACTCATGTTTTTGAAATAATATTTATATATATTGATAATACAAATTTCTAACTAGATATAGCGTCCCAAAATTACAAATATCGCTCAAGATGTAATAGCTTTCGCTCTACGAGCGAATTTCGCGTCGATAAAGAGGGAACGCGATTCAAGACATGTATTAAGCATAGCGAAAATAACAAAATAAAACATTTACCAGAGCTTGATAATTGGGAAAGCTTTATCTGTGAAGTAAATAATTGGAGCCAACCTGTATGTCATTCCCCACCCTAACATTTATCATGATATCCAACAAATATTATTTTAAGGGCCAAACTAGAAGAATTAATCTTTCATACAACTTTGATCTTGATCAATTACCTGTCAAATTTGACCTCTCACTACGAGCTGATAGTGATCCAAAATCTCTAAATGAAGCGATCCGCATAGTATTCAACACTCTCTTCCTAATTACTTAGTATTAATACAATTTTACTTGAAACTTTTATTTATATCCCTCCCTTAGTAATTTTTACTGCCTTCTCTTTCACGGCTCCTATTATCGACACCTATCTATCTTTATTACAGTTCCAGCTGTATAGTTCAGCAGGAAAATAATATCTTTTAGCCTATGTCATTCAAATTATATTTTTGGTGAGTATAATTCAATATTAGGTGAATATACAAGAGACCAAGTCTTGAATATATTAGATTGTTGTAAAGATGAATCCACCGCAGACACCTCAATCACCAAAACCTCATAAACGTGCCAGCCAAATCTTTGACGCGAGATCAACGACTTGAAGTAAGCGAGAAGCCACAAGAGCGCTTAACTATCATTTCTAATAATTCCCAGGTGAAATTTCTAGTCAAGGAGGGCTATTCATGCAAAGAAATTACAAAAAAACTCGAGATTAGTCAGACAAGTTCGATATACCATGAATACGACCAAGCTCACGCCCCAAAAGTCGAGTGGGCGATCCCCTGTCTTAAGAAGCACACAAGTCGACGAAATAGAAGTTTTCATAACTTCCTCCCGTGAAGGTCGTCGAATTTCATACTTGGAGATCGCAAATTCTGTCTTCCCGCACCAATGTGTCAGTGACAAAGTGATTCGACGGGAAATTCTCGTCAAATTGCCACTGCAAAACCTTCTCTCATAAGAAAGTATGAGAAAGCGACTTGAATTTGCTAGAGATCATCTTCACTGGGAAGTAGAAGATTTGAAGAGCGTACTCTGGACTGATGAAAGTTGGATAACCGATGGTAAATATACTAGATGTTGGGTTACAAGAAAGGTCAGTATCACCTTCAATATTTCTTGAAGTTTTATGTACCAAGTCTAAATATATTTTAAAGGTAAATGAAGTCCACGACATCAATTGTGTTAGCATCGTGCGGAAGCGAATAGGATGGATGTTTTGGGGGTCATTTTTGGGTGTGAAAAAGGTCCTTATTTTTGGAGAAAGATTGGAGCTCAATAAATGCCGAGCGTTATTGTGAGAAAATAGTACCTCTCATCCATGGAATGGTGGCTGCTAGACCAGATTTAATATTTATGCAGCATAATACTCCCCCCATTCGGCGGCTCGAACGATGCGAGAGCTTGGGGAAAAGAATATTTCTCCTCTTGAATAGCCATCTTTCTCTCCAGATCTCAATCCAATTCAATACATCTGGAAGTTAATGAAGGATTATATTCAAATATAATATCCAGACGTAAGGATAGGAATGTAGAGGACAGAGGATGAGGTTCGAAGCATTATTGAGGAGGCCTGGGATAAGTGTAGTGAAGGAAGCAAGCTAACACGTGACATGTGTACATATACACTAGCCAGCAAAATGTCCCAATAAAACCAGTACGCTTGATAGATTTATCAATAACTTCACAACAACATGGTAGAAATTAATAATTCTTGCTTCAAAATAATCATTATTTAATTGTCTACAAGTTCCTTACATTATTTTATCAATGAAAATGAGGATAGCATTTTCTATCATAGTCTTGGCATTTTAAAACATTAGGACACTTTTGCTGCGGACATTTCCCCATTCAGTGACTTGAAAATATGAAGAAGTTAACATGTAAAGTAATAAAAATTAAGATCTATTTCGCTATCGTTTTCCTTCCTTCTTTTCAGCACATGTGTCCGTGCCCAAGGCTTATTGAACGCCTAACTTCTTAGGCCCTCTTCTACTTGCTTACACTTCCAATCAAATTGCATCGAACTAGTCTAAACCTTGTGAGTGTTATAGTAAGATATATAGAAGGGACTCAAGAGTGATCACAGAAATATTATATAGAGACAAATACCATATATAATATCCGCAAAGAATTTGTAGTAAAGGCTAGACCAAGTAACAATCATAAAAATGCTTATCATTTTTATTCATGGAAACCTGGCTAGCTTTATATTTACATGCAGTATCTGATAAGCCCTCACTATTCAAGGAATAAAACACCATCGATAAAAGTAAGTAACTACTCATGCTCATACAGTGTTGTGAGTTATTGACGAAACATGCCCTGCCTCAATTTCATATATTAACTCCACCATGCAAGAAAGATAATTCTAAAACTGAATGTACTATGTACAAGTTATTAAGTGGTTTCATTAATTAAATTGTCAAACCAAAAATGACAGGTGAGATACAGGAAATCCGAATTTCCAACAGTGAGTCTACATTATATAAGTTGGAAGAATGAGCCTACGTCGACTTTCCCTCTATTCATGCATTTACACCAAAAAGAAAAAGATTTCACCAGACCAGGTTTCCTCGATCCTCACTTTACTTAAAGAAGGCAAAACATGTAGAGAGATTGCTGCAATTTTAAGTTGTTCTAAACCCACCCTGTCTAGGTATCGAAAGATGACATTAAATCCAACATCAAAGTCGGTGTTGGGACGTCCACGGAAGCTGACGTCTCGGGACAAGCGATCCCTTACTCGATTGATCATGAATGATAAAGCTGTTAGAAAATAAAAAAGATATAATTATTATTATTATTATAAAAAAACTCTAGTACAGCAAATTCTATATACATAGCCTTTTTATATACCATTAGTACCAATCAAGATTACATTCTTATGATGCAATTATCCTTTGAACATAAATGATGTTATAAAACATTGTTGATGGGGTGATGTCATAACCATCATTAAAATATAATGTGGCTAAATATATCTTCACAGATATTACAAATCTGAACTTCGCCTCCAATACTAGGCCCATGCAGAATACCAATTTTGACGATGACTACGCAGAACATGATCTTATTAATGACATCAAAATTATATCATTTCAGGCACGTAAAA
>JAHYSP010011073.1:0-10552 GCA_019455505.1 Pleochaeta shiraiana | reverse complement strand
TTCTAAATGTCTAGCTAAAAGTATATAGTGAGTGTTGCTGCTTAGTCATTGGGTTGTGCCTTGCTGCCTGATGCTGCCGCACGGTGTAATTACAGAAACCAACATATGTGATCAATTTATCCTGACAGAACGGTTTTGTTACTGACTATGTTAATGTTATAATCACGTCAAAGATTGACTCAAAAGAAAGAAAGTTAACGATGAGCTTGGTATGAGATTATAAATATATGTTTGTTATGTCATGGTAAACAAGAGCCTTTAATATAAACATATCTATGTGTGTATGTGTATATAAATACTCTCAATGGAGTCTAGAATGGAGAGAGGAAGTAGTTGTCTTACAGTCTTAAAAAGCTTCATACAATAGATACAATTATGTAATATCGAATTCTCTAGATCAAGACGACTGCTTCAATATTTTTACTAATCTATTTGAACCTCTACTTTTATTTCTCTGAGTGTACTCAAAAACCTCAGATTTTTTGTGAAGATATTAAGCCTAACTTCTTCTTGATTCTTGAGGTGAAATCGAAAGGAATAGGCGAATTGCTTTTCTGAGGCATCTCAAATGGGATATTGGGAAGTGCGAAATAAACATTTTTTCAACAAGTACAGAATTTAATTTTAACATGCCCTTAACCATATCCTCAACCATGTTGGATTGTTGAATGGATGGTTAATTGGGTTGACAATAGCTATTAGATAAACAATTATTTACTTAATAAAAGCTACGGGCTCTAGAATAAAGTTCTCGCTTCCTACTAGATGAAAATCAAAAGGCCTTGACATATATTTTTCATTTAAAAAGAGTATCTTTGTGAAAAATAACATCATGTTCTTGTTGGTTTAGGGGAAACTATTGTTACATAATGGAGGACTCGGAATTTGAAATTAATTTAAGTCTCTAGATTTCTGAAGATACAATATCTGATTCTTTATACTAGACTTATTTAAATAAGAGTAATTCTAGTTGGATTTTATTTGCAATTAAATGTGTGCTTGTGTGTACGATTTATTGTCTAATGTCGCCCAGGCAATCGTCTCCCAGGGAACATAGGATGTATGAAGGATATTTAGAATACATGATTCATCAATCTACAGCAATGCCTATCCAGTGCCCAAGTTTTCCCAGTATCTACGTCTGAGCCAGCTAATTGGATCTGGCCGGATAGGTAGGAACGCATTCGCCATGAACTGCGGGAAAATCTAATGATAAACCCCTGTGATAAAAACCCATCAGGAAAACCTCAGTCATTACTCCTGTACTCTTTTTTGACGATCAGTCGCAGTCTACCTCTAAACAAGTCATATAGAAATCTATCCTAACCTTCTATTACTAGAAAATCCAGCCAGCACCTGACCACTTGCGCCAATATCTTATTCACATTGGATTTTGGGGGTTATTGGAGATGGGAAACCTTCTATTCTACACTTCTGGCTCAATCGTGGGGGCTTCTTGAAAACTGTGCTTGGGGTTTGTGTTGAGAAACGAAGACAATCGGACCCTCGAAAGTAGATGGGGATCCCAAAGGCAAGGATATCCCTCTGCTTCGCTCCTTTTTATCAAAAAAAAGGGTCCCCAGGCCATACTACATTGAGAAACAAAGTAGTACTTGACGCTCAGTCTACATGTATTAGTTTAGTGAAAGTAAGGTGGGGTAGAAATAAGAAAAGAAAGAAACCAGGAGGAAACGAAGGAAAAATTTACAATGAAACAAAGTTTTCGTATGATCTTATGCAAATTGATGAAAACAGGAAAAAGCAATAATTTAAAAAGATTTAAAATCTTTTCATCTTTTCCTTTCTAGATCCCAGTCAAAAGCTCTGCGTTCGAGCCGGCAGAGAGAGCATTCTCTGAGTGAGCTTTGGCGTCGGTTTTATATTTCTTTTGATTCCTGACTGATCTGGCATCCATCTGACAGTAAATTTTACTCTAGTTTTCAGTTCCTGAAAGCTCTTGACAGTTGCGTGACTGGAAGTAGTTTTTTATGTCTGGAATGGCCGGGCCGTCGTCTAGTTATTCAGCAGCACTCAGATCTCTTCGTCCTTGGTGACGAAGAACAGAGCCTTCTACAACGCCACAAAATTTGCCATTATTTCAGCGTGAAAGACCTACTGATCATCTAAGGGGGATGTGCTCAGTCTGACAAATCGTGTCGCTGCGCTCGAGGCCGTATCCCCTCTAAGATCGCCCATTCATATCTGATGAACTATCCGAATATGCGCAGGTTGCTAAGGCGGAGATCTATCAGAATCAGCGGTCGTGGCTGGCAACTTCCTCTTCCTTGTTGCCGATTAGTGCTTAGTATCATTATGCTGGCAGATCTACAATTTCTTCTGCCTTGGGGAGCTGACTAAACGATTTTTGGACTGTTGTCATTTAGATCTCAGAACGCATAGGGATTTTGTGGCATATATTGGATTTTAGGGTGCTTTAAATTAGTCGCACTTGCTTAGTGCATGAGAGGATGGCGTTCATCCTGATAATTGAGCCTGAGGGTGAGACGAAGCCAATTTGTTTTCAGGATGATTTACGATGGTGGGATGACTCCTCCGTGGATGATCATTTTAGGTGTTATTTTACAGACCAGTATAGCTGCTCTCAGTTCTAACTCTGCCACTTTATCTATAATGCCACAGAGCTTTGATGTTTGCGAGGTGACCGCTCCTCTCGCCGTTGGTCTCATTACTCCTGGCCATCAAACTTCAGATCCATATTTCACCAACGAGACAATGCATGAATCTACTACTAGACTAGCGGACCAGGTGCCGCCCCTCATAGAATGGGGTTGGGTCATTTCATATATTGAGTAGCTTTTAAAGCTTTTCCACACCAGGTTGCGGCGTGGTATTTGAAGGAATGTCTTGAGCTAAGGTGTACTCCAAGTCAGTGAATATACTCAGCAGGCTCGATGGGCGTGCCGCTAATTATCACTCCTGTAAAGCCTTCCTGTCGGCATCCTTTGAACTGTACAACTTCCGATTTTTCAATGTCAAAAGACAACCACATTCTGGTGAACCTACTACAGCAGATCGTTCAGTACTTCCTGGACCGCAGCGACCAACTGATTGGCTGTTCGCCCGACTACTAAGGTTTCTATATCCTTCGCATTGCCAAACCGCACCCTGGAGTTACCGCTCTGCATCGGCTCTTCCATGAAGAGAAAGAATAATTATGACAATATGGATTACCCCTGCGGCTCTCCGCATTCTAACTCTCCTTGATCTCTGACGCTTAATCAATATCTAATTTTAACATGCCTATTGGTGAGAAATTATTTTGCCAAGCTGAGTATT
The DNA here is from genome assembly GCA_019455505.1 of Pleochaeta shiraiana. Classification (NCBI taxonomy): domain Eukaryota; kingdom Fungi; phylum Ascomycota; class Leotiomycetes; order Helotiales; family Erysiphaceae; genus Pleochaeta; species Pleochaeta shiraiana. Next base: position 7,255 of record JAHYSP010011073.1, on the reverse strand, counting down.
TAAACAGGTCAGCCCTACGCTAATATCCGCTACATCAGCAGGTTTTACAAAACTGTATCTAACGCTCCTTGAGCATTCAGAATCACGAAAGTTATCGCCTTTTCTTGAAATGGAGCTTCTTCTACATTGTTAACCGCGTAGGAGACAATTTCTGTTGTAGCACGCTTTGGTAGTACACCAAGTTGTTGACAGTCCCCAGCATTTTATGTCCCAGAGAGTTGTGCCATTTATTTGACGATGATCCTTTTCAAAAATTTCCAGACATTATAGAAGCGATATCGTGCTCATACTTTGATCGTTGAGGGATCTCATCCTGGTTTTTAGATCAGCACTACTTCAGCCAGTTTGATGCAGGCGATATGAGTCTCAAGACTGATGTAAGTGCGAAAGAGTTAGAAAATAACTGTTCTATCTTATTTCGACAGACTACAAGTAACTCCACAGAAACTCCATTGGCCTCTGGTGCTGTGTTGCCGCATCCGATTGTGCATGTGCGTACTTTGTCTGTCGAGAGCTTCTCGGACCAATGAATTCTTGCAAGAATTTAAAAATGAATGGTGAAAGGGTAAATCAGGTATTGAAGAAGATATCGGATGAAATGGGATCAAACTGTGTCCTTGCGGAAATAAATATGCGCTACAACCGGATAAATCTGGTCGCCGGTTGTTCATTTTTTTGTTGTAACATAATTGTAATGATCTTGTCGCCATTATAGAATTGTTAGAAGCGGCATTAGAATATCTCAGCTCAAATTTATCTCCGAGGACACTCGCAGTTACTTATCGTGACCTTAATTCATTAAGCATTCCTAGCGTAGATGATGTCGCCCAATATTAGGTGTATTATAATTGGCAGCTATGTAATCTATTCATCTAGAAATTTGACAGATATCTATTCATCTCCACTTAAAAATAACGTGAATCGATTTAGGCATCCCAGTGTAGTAGTTTTACCTCTGGCAACATGTTTGGCGTCGCCGTATAAATTCGTGAATCTATGGATGCATTTTCAACCGCGGCTAAATTATTCATCGATGCAGCATTGAAAATCACAGACTCAGTTAAGGAATATTTTCATATTACTCGTTTCATTGACACCACAGAATTGTCAGGGCTTGTCTCTCATTATAACCAAATAAAACTTGGAATGCTAGTTTATCCCCAGTATTAAGAATTTCTTGGAGTATGGACTGGTTCAGAGTACACACAGAACTCGATGGCACTGGTATCCTACTATTTTAATACTGTAGCTTCTGGGGCTATAAAAGCTATAAATCCAGTCAGTTGTCAAACCTCAGATGCTCTGGTCTATATAATCTAGATATTACACCTCAATCGCAATGAGACCTCTAGCCACCAGCACCATTCAAAACATCATGTCAACCTTGAAAAGAGGTAATTCTATTCGTTAAAATACTTCGAAACAACAAGTTGCATTGTGAGAACTTAGTTCAACTTTGGAAAATTCGCATTATTCTCAAAGAACAAAGCACTTCTGAAAAGTCATCATCGCATAGCTCGTCTTAGAGGGGTTCGCAAACATCAAAAGTGAACGATAGACGACTGGAAATCAGTGATATGTTCTGAAGAGATAAAAATTAACCGCCTAGATAATCATCGGCAAGGAACTATATGGGTTGATTAAGAGGAAAACGGCTTCAAGGGTCGTAAATGCTGAGACAACACAAAATTCTGTGGATGAAAACTTTTGATCTGGAGATGTATGCTGGCCAGTAACATGGGAACTGTCAAAGTTTTGAAGGGAAAGATGAATAGCAACTAGTATGTTCGAATTTTGGAGCCTAGCTTGTTAATAACTTTGGAGGCATTCGTTTTACAAAGAGAAAATTCAACCTTCCAGCAAGAAAACGACCCCTTGATTTTAATACTGTATCGTTTATGTGTATGGTGCGATTTAAATTTTAAAATTTTGTAGATAAAATTTGAACAGCTTTGTCGGTAACTGTTGTCAAAATACAAGCATTCCGAGGCACATGAGGCTGTTCATAATTCTGGTACTAAGAGCAAGAAATAAGACATCACCAATACTAGGAGAAATAAACCCAAAAAATATACCTCTTCGACTAAGAGAGCCACTCGTAACCAATACATCTCTGCAGGTAATATATTTTGGAAATAGAATCTGTTGGAACAAGTATTAAGTTTGGATTTGGAGTCTTTGTAATTCTAGGTTATTAAATGGTTTAGCCGACGTTTAACCGAATCATGTAATATATTTCCTTAAGTGGTGTGTAAGTAAAGAGGTAGAAGAACACTTTTTACAGTAATTAACGAATTGAATACAACGTTATAATTACTGCTGTGTAACTCTAGATAGTGAGCTGCATTAGAATAGAAGACCCCTTTCCTTTGTGCTGCAGAGGTTAGGGACGTAAACTACGCCATCGAACATCTTCTAAGACAACCATCCATCTATATTACCTCTATCCAACCACAAACAAGAAAATATCTTTTTTAAAACTAACTCATCTCACTAGGTGATCTCACAGAACCTGAAAACAAACTATTATTACTAGATAATGGTTCAATAGACTGGGGGTGTGAGTTCGAATCTGAGAAGAGACGGAGAATAAAAGTTTGAGATGCTTACTCGAGACTTTTATCGATTCATTCACTTCTTCATAGCTCGTCGGAAAAGACCAGAAGCATCAATTACATATAAAAATCAAAACTCCATCCACCAGAGAAAGAATCTCTTTGACTAAATTGATAATAATATATCTTCTATTTTCATGTCCAATCCAATTCCTTCCTACTCTTAAATTTCCTCTCTCTCATGATAATTTTTCTCTATTCAAATAAATATAGATTACTACTAACTTATGTGCTAAATTATCCTTACCGCAAATCTTGAGGCTTTATTTTTATAGGAAAAAAGTAACTGATCATATCATAATTCAATCAACCGGTTGTTGCGTCATGCGAGACCGCTTTGCTTAGTCCCAATATATAAATCATACAAATCAATAAAATAGAGGCTCTGCTCTGTATTGGGCGGCTTCTGATTAAAGAATTTTTGAATAGCCTGGAGGCACAAAAAACCTTTAGTAACTTCAAACAAGTATCAGCTGAAAAGCCGAGCAATTCCTGTACTCTATGCTGTACGTCATAGGCAGTTTTAGAAAGAGAACTATGACAGATAAAGGCAATTATCAACTGGGAAAGTTTAAGCCAAAGGTTAAACCAACGTTACAATTATCTTAATAACAAAGATGTTACCAACCGTCGATGACGCTTTAAGGTACTTCTGTCACTCTGAAGCGAAATCCATCAAAGAGAATTTTCCTCAACCACGGAAGAATATTTCAAATCGGAGTAGGCCAATGCTATGGCTGGATAGAGGATACATGGGTTTCAACGGCAAAGAGAACGAGAGAAATAATGAGGACAACTGAGCGACAACCGAGTCTCTATCAAATTACAAGAATCTGAAAGATTAAATAATGACAGAAGATAAAGCGTGCCCTTCTAGAGAGGCATGACTCAACCTTTGTATAGAAAATAGAGCTCTTCCTTGACAAAATGAAGGTGACACCAAGACTCCTAGTGTCCGAAAACACCGATTAATCCCTATCAACTTCCGAGAACTTCCTGGAAACACCATCTGTGTGAAAAAGCTGACTGCGTCTTCTAAAAGGGTTGGGGTACGCATTCGATGAGTCACAAGATATGCGCTAAAGCTCAAAATAACGAGTCCGCGAACATGATGACAAAAGAGAACGTAGCTTCCGGTCACCCTATAGAGCTTGCTCTTATTTTTGAAAGACTAAGATATTGGGTAAACTTAAACAAATCAGGGCAAGAAAGCACCAATAAAGCGCAATAAAACAATAAACCTACCGCAAAAATAAACCAAAAGTTTTCTACAGAACAAACATTAATTTAAACCACAAAGATATTGACAAAACCAACTCCGTTGAAAAATATTTAGCTTATCCGTCAAGCGCTAACTCCAACAAAAAACTAGGTGATCATTAAGCATAGTTCAGACGCTGTATGATTTATTCAAATAAGAGTAAGAGTGATTAATATAATCATTATTACAATCATCAAGCAAAAATAATCAAAATCAGATTGTTAACCCGCCTTTCTCGGCCTTACAGGTTATCTTGTAAGATGCAAAATTTGTAATGGCATAGTGGAGAAATACATACGCCCTTTCACGAAGAGATCTCTCCTCGTTCTAGGGGGGGTTGTAAGCTGTAGAGATTTAGAAGATACAAGGTGAGTTATGATCCTATTTGGGATCTATAGAACGCGTTTGTGTACGAACCATCTAGTCGTTGATTAGACATTGTAAGCAATAATAAAAATAATATACAAAAGGCCCAAACAAGACAAGCCTCTTCACTCCAAACTGTCTTTAGACACTAATGAATGGCTAGGAATAATATCTCCCAAAACCCTAAATCATGACAGACTGGGAAGGTAATATAATAAATTTGCCTCCTAGAAAGATTTTATTGAAGATAAAGTGTTAGATTAAGAGGAAAGGAATTAGAAGCTGTAACCCGTGTATATATAATCAAAATGGTATACCTAGATATTCGAGCCATAATGGTAAAATAACTACCCTCGAGAAATTAGGTTCATCAAGTGCCGGTATTCAGACTATGACTACTGCATACAAATGATGTGATTTCAACAAGCCAAAAAAAACGCGCTTTATTGTATTATTTGATTGAAAACAAGAACTAGTTAAAGACCATGTTTTAGATCTCAGATTATTTTAAAACGCATATTGCTTCAAATAACTTAAAGCTTGTGGTTGATTGAGAGCTTGAGTCGATCCATAGTGTCGAGTAAGTTTTTCCCAAGGAATCAGGTCTTATCTGTATCTGACTTGTAAAAAAATTAATTAAAAGGTAATAATCGCACTATAACTCGAAATTTCTGAGAAAATTTGAGAAGATATGATGTTAAATCTAGGAACAGATATGGCCCGCCATAATCCAGTAGTTGTAACGTAGTTACGTCTCAACAAGCACTGACTTAACTGATGATATGGTCAAAGATGAGCCTAAATTTAGCCATTGGATAATTTCATACATCTAAGGCCATGTGTTACTAAAGCAGTTGATCTTAGTGTCAACTGACGATCTGAATGTTGTATAAGGGAAAATTCCAATAGCCGCAATATCTCAAAACTTTGAAATAAAAAAACATATCCATCTGGAACAGATCCAAAAAATAGAAGCCTATTAGAGACTCTTTTTGAGCAAACGTGATAGGAAAGGCTCTTAATTCAGCGTTAAACTTGGTGAATGAGCAGGCAGTTTAAGTTTGTAATCCAACCAAAGAATAATCAAATCAAGAAGCTGTTGTTAACTCCCACAAAATTCTCTTAGCCGCCATAAATAAACACTATCCTTGGTGATTAAACCAACCTGACTTGCTTCTTTCTCAAACTGAAGCCAAGAAAATCAATTGCAGAAATTCTTCACTCGATTATGCATCAATTTAAATATTTGGATCCAAGTCAATGGGTACTTTCGGAAACTCAGATTGTGATAACTCTTGAAAGTTAAGAATCTGGCGACACGTCCAGTCCCCAAGTGTCGAGTGTTAATCGGACACGTGGCCGCCCAACTCTGTCAAATTCGAACAGAATAACTCGACAGGATCCTTGGCTATTGGAATGCCACTATGAAGTATGTTCGCTTTTTCCTCACCAACAGCCTCCCTTCATCCGTGAACACCCATCCAAGGAAATTACAAACCCTGGATTAACCTGACATACCTCCATCATCCTGTACATATCCACCGCGAAATTATGGAAGGGTCTGTTGGATTCGAACCAACCATCTCAAGTGGGGTAGGTGCCCAGTCTACCCAAACTATACTTGGGAGAACGGCCTGGATGGTATTCCACAAAAACAATCTCATAGAGGTACGCAATGCCTTTCATTCCTTTCATGCTCGTTTGATACATCATCCTTAAATTATTCTATTCAAATTGCTGACTGATTGGCCGCTTAAACTGCTCTGAGTGATGCTCAAAGTGATAGCTCAACATTATGTGTTCAAAAGTTATTTCAGCCAAGAGTTGAGTTAACTTATTTGCACCTCGAAAAACCCCTGAAACGCTAATAAGCGAGCCGCTCGCTCAAGGCACTCAATTAATTTTGATGGTCTTAGAAGAAGTTCATAAAAATAAAGAATGTATATTGATTAGTTAAGCAAGCCCATAAAAATTACATAAAACTATTATTTCTAAATCATAGTTTAAAATTAGCTACTCAAATAACAAGAATCTTATATCCTTTCATCATAGGAAAAGTTTGAAAAAAAGTAATTTCCTCTAAGACCATCAAAAGTAAATGAATGCCTTGAGCGAGTGACTCGCTTGTTAGCGTTACAAGGGGTTTTCAAGTGTAAATAAGTTCACTCTACAGAATCGGTGGAAGTAGGCGAGGCAAGGGTGTGGTGAAAGTGTACGAAATACCGCTTACTTATGAAATTACGACTTTTAATTAGATCTGAACCCAACTTTGGGTCGGATGGTATTGTGGAATACCATCCAGGCCGTTCTTCCAAGTATAGTTTGGGTAGACTGGGCACCTACCCCACTTGAGATGGTTGGTTCGAATCCAACAGACCCTTCCATAATTTCGCGGTGGATATGTACAGGATGATGGAGGAATGTCTGGTTAATCCAGGGTTTGTAATTTCCTTGGATGGGTGTTCACGGATGAAGGGAGGCTGTTGGTGAGGAAAAAGCGAACATACTTCTTAATGGCATCTACAAAAAGAAACTGAGGCATAAGTGTACCTGCTGTCAAGTTGAATTAATTGATAGAGGTATAATTCTTGTAGAAAAAATAAATATTTTGGTATTGTGACTTATAAATCAAATAAAACTACCGAATGGGATAAGCTTATTGATTAATTTTATAATTACAAGTAAATCCGTGGATTTCATAAATTTTGATTGCAGGAACTTCTTTTACACGTAGCTCAGGGCGACATGTTCAACTTTGCACCTCCTCGTAGTGTCGCCTGGGAACCCTTTCTCTCACTAGAAAGGAGCCAAGTAGAGTGGCGTCCCCACTCTGTTAAGGATCCTCAGTCTCGCGGTCTATATCATTTTCATCCCTCGGTAAAATTCGCTAGCACCCTTAAAATGAAGCTAACCACGATCAGTCCATATGAATAGGCTCGGAGACCTATTCATCATACTACTTCTACATACTTGGTCATGGAGAAGAAGTTATCCAATCAGTATTTGAAGGGTA
>JAHYSP010011072.1:0-10517 GCA_019455505.1 Pleochaeta shiraiana | reverse complement strand
AAATAAGAAAAAAAAAAAAAAAAAAAAATTGTAAATGAATAACAATCACCGCCTAGGATATTTATTTACTTACCGAGCAGCGACAGTATTGTTTAAAAATTATTACTTTTTTAATATTTGAAAAATAGCGGGAGAATTCCCGTGATTTCAACAGATATGCAAAATCATCATCGATACAATAAACATCCGCAAAATATGGTACTTAAATATCAATATCTCAGTTCAAGTCACAATAATGTCTTTAAAATTAATTTTTAATCAAAACCTGAAGCTGATAGTGTCACCATTCAGGCAACACAGCTTTGTCATCTAACTAGGAATTTCTAGCTCAAGATGATTTTAGTAATATGCCAAGCCTCATAAGAGTAAGATTCCCTAGTTTCTAGGGGCGTAGTGGAGTTCCAAGGACTTACTAAGGGTGATTACCTCCTCATCATTGCCTCTGGGTGGTAATATTGCATGTTATTCTTCATTGAGATCCACATAGACTTAATCAGATTCAAGTTGAGAGAGAAGGGAGATCATTCAATTTGTACTATCCCTGAGGCGTTCAAGGCTTGCATCGTGACATGTGTAGCATGGCAAGTAGACCCAACTTGAATCAATTTTTATGGGTGTATTTCCTTCTTTTTCTAACTTCATAAAGGTCAAAATGTGCTGACAATAGTATTCTAACTTGAACGTTCTCCAGCTTTTCTCTCAGATCATAGTTGGACCATTTTGTGTTCTTAATAATGATCCCCAAAACACATACAGTCACTCTTTCGAACAAGCCTAGACGAAACGCATCTATCTTCGGACTCCTCATCATTCTAGAATTATTCTTTAGCAGAAACACTGTTAGTTGATAGTGAACTGGCACTTCTAGTTACCCACACGCTTGCGTGCTGACCACCAGTTATCCATGATTCGTCAGTCCAAAGATCCTGACTCAATTGATCTACCGTCCATCTCAGGTGAGCCTAGAAAAAAGAAAACCACTTTTTTTGTTCTCGTTTTCTAAAGAAAGTGTTGGAAACAACGGGGCTCACTCAGTTTAGGGTCTTATTTCCCATGCAAAGTGATGATTATTTTTATTGTTATCTAAATTCTGAGGATTCTCCCAATATATCCATAATCTACCATTTCTTCCCCCTTTCAGTTTCACAATTCCAAGGAAAAAACAAGGTTACAGCTAGCCCGATATACCAATTTTTGATGACCGGAAAACCCATTTATCCACTCAGTAAATTTAAATTTAGAGCTTTACCAGTAACAACATTAAATAAATATTATGAGATGTATGATTGCATATAATTATGACGATCAAATAGTCAGGTTAAGGATAAATATATAATGTAGATGAGCTCAGTCTATTTTGTTATTTTTCAATAATTATTATATATCGTCTTCATCTCTCAGCACAACCCCTCAGCACGGTCATCATGAAGCTAACCACGATCAGATCAGATGGTAGGGTCGAAGCTCTACTCATCTTCCTCTACTTTTTTTGTTTTTGAGTTTTAAGTCCACTTGGTCATGAAGGAGAAGCCATCCGATGAGTTTCCGGAGCGTACCCAGCTCCCGATACGGTGGTGGATTGGATCAAGTTGGCTTCTTTTTTTTAGGATGATTGGAGATACAGGTGGATATACGCTCCTCAGATGGCTTCTATGTTTAGGCCTCACTTGGCTGGAGTTACAGGATTGTTGAGATCTTTTTTCCGCGTAGGCAGTTTGCAATGCTACGGTTTTATTCTTTTTGGATGGAAGGTTCAGTAAAAAAGAATGTTGGATTCTACGGGTAAATAATGAGCTAAATGGCTATTCATCTCTGGTATTGTATCAAAGATCTTAAATTCGTAACAAAAGGTGATGAGAGCACTGTACAAGTTGTGGCCTGGGTCAGAGAGGATCCCAATATGCTAGATGATCATTGACTAAAGAAGCACAATAAAAACCAAAACCATCTAGCCATTTGTTGTTCGGTCAACAATCAGGTGACCACTTCATCATGGAAAAACAAATCTTGCTCATCACCCACCAGCAGTTCTATTCCTGAGATACGGTTGTGCAACTCTTCACAATTCATATATTTCAATTACATTTTGCGTCCGACCTCACAAAATCTTCATTCCTCCTTAACACACTGCAAGTTATTCTCAAACAAGCACTATCAATTTCTTAATTAAATCATCGAAATTATGTCAGCCAATAATTTTTCTTACCCAAACACTCTTTTGAAGAGTTATAAAGAATTCCCCGATTATGAATCAGAATCCGACAGTTTGGAATCGGAAGATTGTGAGTTCACTGGATTTAGCGACTCTGATGATAACTACTCCTCATCTCAGCCACTGGCTGCAGCAAATACAAAGTTAGTGAAGCCGCCAATAATATGCCCCTACAAGTCATTGGAAACAGGTACCCGAAAAATTCAGGAATGGGCGCAAAATCATGGTTACATTCTTATTAAAAGACGATCCACAAAATCCAAGGTTTGAGATCCTTGTATGTGCACACTCAACTGTTACTGCCATGGTAAATATAAACCTGAAGGTACTGGCGAGCGAAAAACTCGCTCTTTCAAAACAGATTTCAAGATGCAATGTCGCTTGCGGTACCATCTACCTGATAGCAAGAAGGCACGATGCCAAGCTCTAGATTCCTGCTGGTATGTTGAAGTTGATTGTGCAGAGCATTATGGCTATGATCCTTTCAAGCCCGAACACTTGGCAGGACATCCTATGATGTGACACCCTACGTCAGGTGAACTTGCAATAATTAAGTAGTGTTTCCCCACTCTTGATCCGCCAAAAGATGTTGTCGGCAAATATAAAACTGTGAACCAAAATACTTTAGTTACAGCTAAGGACGTTCCAAATGTCTACACAAAAATAAAAAAAGCATGGCTTGGTGGCCGCGCACCTATTGAGGCCCTCTTCCATGAACTTAACATCCAGGGAGACACCCAGCAGTGGGTTTTCGACTATCGAAAATGTCCCATCTCTCGCCGAATCACGCATCTCTTCTTTGCTCAGGAAACATCACTTACTACGTTTCAGAAGAATCCGGATATTTTGCTTGGAGATTGTACTTACAGTATAAATCGTTAAAAATTATCACTTCTTCACTTTCTCGGAATAATCTGACAATCAGCATTTTTCAGCAGGATTATGCTTTATACCAGAAGAGAAGCTCCCTGACTACCTATTTACCGTCATCGAATTCCGAAAAATAGTCATTGGCAATCAGTCACCAGGCGTGGTTTTCACTGATCACTAAATGGCACTCAAAAATGCGCTTTTGGAAGTTATATCACAAGGTCGACAACTTCTCTGTATTTGGCACGTTAACCAAAACGTGCTTACAAAAGCACAGTCTATTTGGAGTGACCGTGACGCTCGTGGTGATGAAAATCTGCTCAAGGAGTATGATGTTAAGCGAAACAGCTGTATGGAGAGATGGTGTGAACTTTTAAATGCAAAGACAGAGGCTGAGTACAATAATCTTTTCTCTACCATTAAGTTCGACTATGGACCATTGAACAGTGGATGTCAATCCTCTGGACAGCTGGTCAGATGAAACCTGGGCTACTGATGGTAATCACTCGAGACAATGGATTACCAGAAATTTCAGTATCATACTGTTCAGCCCTCCCAAGGCTAACAGAGATATCAAGTTGGGGAAAGATTATGAGACTAGCTGTGTTATTGAGGTTGTAAAGGTGAGTATTGGTTGGATGGTTTGGGCGTCCTTTGCAGAGTCTGAGCAAGGTCTCTACCAGTTTGGGCAGAAATATTTGGGAAATATTGCTCCTTCAAGTTAATCTTGTAGGATAGTTCCTCTTTTATATGGTACAATTAGATTGCAGCCTGGGTTATGTATCATGCAGGATAATGCTCCTCCCAACGTCGTCGCTTAAAAGATGAAAAAATCCGAGGAGAGTCAATCACTCCAATTAATTGGCCACTTTATTTTATTGATCTTAATCTCATAGAACACGTCCGGAAAATTATGAAAGATGGGATTGAGTTCAATTATTCGAATTTGGATGAGGAAAGGCGGCAATATTCGGATAAATTCGTGCGATGGTGAAGGAGGCGCGGGATTCTGTAAGTATCCAAGAACTCATAAAATTTATTAGCAGCATGCATGATAGATTTCAAGCCGTAATAGATGCAGACGGAGACTTAACTACATACTAGACTTTAGATTCATGAGACCGTTTTTATAGGTTTTGTAGCTGGATAACTAAAATATTCAAAAGAGGCTTAGTTCCAGCATCTCAACTAAATGCTCCAATTCAACCGCAAGGCAAATCTCCATACACGCACAAATTATTCCTGCTAAAACTCTAAGCTCGGAACCCCCCGCCCCCATCCGCCGCCCCGATTTTGAAAAATTCCAAGTAAACTTCTTACTATATTTTACAATTTATAACCACAAAATATTTCTTGTTCCCTCGATTTTATTAACCCATCCCGAGCTATCTGTTCAGCCTCTGTTTTTTTGATCTGTTCGATCGAAGCAAAGCGAGTATTTGGATCAACTGGTACTTTTTTTCGTGTGGATTTAGAAGATAACTGTCTATTTAGGTGTTCTAGTGATATTATTTTTTTTATCGGTCGCGTGCTTAGCGAGAATTTGCCAACGCAAGGCCTTGCTAGTTTTGCCAACTAATCCAATCCATTCATTTTCCGTTGCCTTCCTCTTTTTGGGAGATCTAATTGCCTCGTTGATTTCACAATCACTACTCGGTGTACTTAAAGATGTCCTAGAGGTCCCAGATCTCAAAAAGGATTCGGGAGGCGTACGTGGCGTCTCTTCTGTCGTCTCTAAATGCTGGAGTACTTGCGATGAGTGGAGGCCTTATTTTGGATTACAGGGAGCGAGAACAGCTACATTCCAGCCACTACGTAGTACTCTAGATATTAGAGCCTTTATTCTGGCCTGATTATATGCGAAAAGAAAGCTTTGTTTTTTTACAGGCGTTGCGTCATCGAGATGTGATAGATCCGAAATAATTTGGCGATAGCGAGCCTTCAACGGCAAAAAAACACCATGATCTAACGGTTGGAACATGTGAGGGGTGTGGGGAAATAGGAACACGAGGTGTATTTTTTTAAACATTCCCACATGAAGTCTACGGTTGTATATATGGCTACCATGGCCATCTGAGAGGAGCAAACGAGGCCGGTCCACATCTGGTTTCGGGTGGGGCAAAAAGACGCGCGACAACCATTCCAAAGCTATCCAATTACTTGTTCATGCGTTCTATAATGTTGCAAATGTCCAATCTGGAGTGTTTCCTTCGAGCCAAGATAGCTGTGAGCTTTTTCCTTTGAGTATAATCAAAGGCTTAGTGATCCGGCCAGTTGCACTGAATTCTTCAAGGACAGACACCCACTCACGATTCTCAGGTGATTTAATATACGCGCACTTCCTCTTAGAAGAAGCAAGAAACATTGTATTTGAACAAACACTCAGTCCAAGCCCTTGCTCGTCCATATTCCAGATATCATCGGTCTGGGTATTATATCGAGCTTTAACCTCTCTAATAAGCTCGTAAAAAGTTTTTAAAGCTGGCAAAGATACACCAGAGATGCGTGAGCTCTCAATACTTCGGCCAACAACAGAAGCAACTTGTGGATTCCTTTTAAAGAACTTAGGAATCCAGTCTTTCCCTAGTGTGGCAGAGTCTTCATTTGAACTGAGAATTCGACAGGCCATATCTCGAGTACTAGCATGAGACGAAGAAAATACTTGGGCACCCGGGTCAAGTATCTAACCAGCAAGAAAACTTTTTTGTTCAGGAGACAATTTTTGCCATTTTTGTCGAGAAATCCGTTATGATGTACTACATGAAAGTCAATCACATAGTGTTGTTCTTGGTATCCCATACGCGGCAGTAACTGATTGCACGGATGAATTTGAGTTTTCATCCAAATCTTGGATAGCTTGCCATATATAATCCTCACGCTGAGACATAATGAGCACGTTTTGGGTTGTGAATTGTAAAATTTAAAATATAGTGGGAAGTTGACTTGGAATTTTTCAAAATGAGGGTGGCGAATGAGAGGGGATCGAGCCTGTTTCTGGGGGATACCATTCCTAGCTAAAATTGGCAGATCCGGTTAAAACCCCTGTTTTGGTCCCACTGTGCCAAGTCTACCCTAATAGCATAATAAGTAGAAAATTTTGTAGCGAAGTGGGAATAATTAACAACTCTCCAAAAACGACTTTCGGACTCTTTTTCTTCTACTATTGTAACCACCTTTAGGATACGTGATTTTAGTTCTAACAAGCTACTGTTAAACGTACCCTAAAAATATCAACAGAAACACTTCCCGCAGTTAAACGAGAAACAGTTGTCAAACGATTCTTAATTTCTCATCACATTGATGGGATCAACCAGTTTGATAAGGATTCGCTCTAAGTTCCAGTAGCTCTATGTTTGAAGCTATTTAAGGGATTTTTAAGAGTAAATGTATCGATGAACAAACGATGTAACTCGGAATGTTAAAATCTCATAGACAATTGAAATTTATGGGTCAGATGGTATTGTGTTATACCGTCCAGGCCACTCTCCTAAGTAGATTCTGGGTAGCCTAGGCACTTACTCCACTTAAGACAGGAGATTTTTGGCTCGAATCCAATAGATCTTTCCACATTCTCACGGTGGATACGCACAGGATGATGGAGGTATATCTGGTCAATCCAGGGTTTTTAATATGCTTGGATGGGTGTTCAGGGATGAGAGGAGACTGTTGGTGAAGGAAAAGCGAGCATTCTTTGTAGTGACAGCTACAAATAGAAAGTGAGGCATAATTGTACCTGTTGAAACTAGTGCTATCGGTTAAGTTGTCGGTACTTCAAGTGGCCAACCCTCTGTACATTGATCTAATTATGAACATCAATTACAAAAACAGGTAGAATCTAAAGGCACCAGTTTAAAATGCTAAACCTGCATCATGTCATTATCTTGAAATTGTCGGAGAAATTTCTAACATTCAGTATCGCTATTTTTGAATGTCTGAATTTCCAACACTGAGGCACACGAATGAATGTTGAATGCAGCAAACGAACTGTTTCTAGCTGATACTATATTTGAATCAGCAGCAAGTGAGACTTCTTTTTTTTGTCCTCACAATCCCGAAATTTGTTTTGAAAACGAACAGATTAATTAAAATATCAATAAACATGGTCGTAGACGAATTAGAACGAGTGACCACAGTGTGTCCTGATTGTCACGGTTCATGTAAAGAAGCAATGAGCATCTGTGAAAGGCTTAATCGAATAACTCAAAAGTAGCAGATGTAAATTAAATAACTAAGAAGTGCTTAAGGTCTATGTACAATGCAAATACCATTCTTTAACAATCCTTTGAATTTCCTCCTTTATCCCTTTCAACGCCATTCTAGAATTTATCCGTTCAACTCTTAACTCCTCTACCAAATGTGATTTTTAGCAGTGATAGCAATCGATTTAGATCGTCTGATTGCAGATGCTGGAGGAACAACTTGCATCCGTTATACTCGCCATATTTGGTCTAGCGATCATTCAGGGTCTGCACATCGTCACTAGCGCCTTTTCAGTTCTGAGTCATCAACTACTCAGTCAATGTTATGAGCAAGGGCCTTAGCCCAAGCCAAAAATAGGGTTAAGCCCTCCCAACATCCAAATGTATAATTGTAAATTAAACGATAATTCAACTACCGACAGAATTATAGAATTGTTTTCTATGTGTAAATACATATTCCTAAAATAACTTCTCTACTCGAGCTACATGGCAAGGATTTGGCAAGCCATCCCAGCAGAAGAATATCCTCGTTGAAAAAAATTGAATACTCTAGGTATTTCGATTATCAGTTCCGAAGGCTTGATGTCGTCAAGTCTCTAGATCCTGGAATTGCCGAGATTTAAGGTTTCGGAATCGCAACATGACCCTAGAAAAATTTCGTCATGTCCCGTAGAATTTGACCCCACATTTGGCGGTTTCTATAATATACAGTGTCGGTACGAGTAATCTGGACAAGTGGGGCTGAGAAAAGTAATATACTAGTGGCCCTATTAATTGTCGAACTTTAAATTTCAAACTCAAAAATTTGGAGACCTATTTTTTACTCTATTATTGAAAACTGGAGGGGAAAGCGGGAAGGGAATAATGAGTTAACTTCTCTCAAGAAATTTTCTAATTTATAAGGTATCAAACGAGTAGAGCATGAAATGCATGATGGTTTTTTTTTTTGTTTTTGTTCATCGTCCTTATGGAGTCAAAAACAATCATGGACAAGGGATCATGAATACGTGATTTAGACTAATTGGACACACTAACACTCAATAATCATTTGCGAATACCACTACGAGAAATGAAGTTACCTTCTGTACCATTCTTCCGTGAATATCCACCAACTACATGATGGTTAATTATTAATCATAATTGTGCAGAGTGCACAACTATTATGAACTTATTCATTTTTCCATAAAATAAGCGAGACGTGGTCGAAATTAGGGCGTGCCAAGATCAGTTGTAAACATTCATGTGAGTTATTCAAAAGATTTGTAAAAAAGAAATTGAAATGTAAAATTTATATGTTCTCTCCCATCTCTTTCTTCTATTCCCCCATACTATCTAATGCTTGACTACTTCCAATACTTGATCTGTTTTCATTTACTTCAATTCGGGGCAAAGAGATATTTACTTTAATGAGCTCGGCTCATTTGTAGGCATCAATTTATAAAATGTATTTCACTTAGTCCCCCGATTGAAAATTTTTTTCTTCATCATAGATATTTAATTTCTTCGAATAGAATTTGCTTCAAGCTTGGCGATGGCCTTTTTCATCGTTCTAGCCGCCTGGCTTCAGTTTCCTACTAGTTAGGCAAGGCAATCATGGAGTCGATTGTCTAATCTTATGGTTCACGAACAGTTTTATAGGATCGGATAGTACTGTGGTATACCGTCCAGGCCGTTCTTTCAAGTAGAGTCTGGGTAGCCTGGGCACCTACCCCTACTTGAGACAGGAGATGGTTGGTTCGAATCCAACAGACCCTTCCACAATCTCGCGGTGGATATTTACAGAATGATGAAGGTATGTCTGGTTAATCCAGGGTTTGTAATTCCCTTGGATGGGTGTTCACGGATGAGGGGAGACTGTTGGTGAAGAAAAAGCGAACATACTTCATAGTGTGATGGAAGTTGGAAGTTGGGTAGTCTGTGTCAAAATTACATTCCACCTCAACTATCTTTGAGGTTCCCGACATGGATCTTTACAGCTGATTTGATTTATTTTTGAATTATCAAAGAGTAAAGTCAAGTTGGATTTAAGGCTATAAATATCTGGATGCGAGTGTTTAGTCTTGGGTCTACATGATATTGTCAGCACAGACGCATCCTTTTGAGTCTTCTAAATTTGGTGAACTATCTTTAGATGTCTCCTAGGCTGGAACATGATTTCTCTTTTCTACTAGGTTGTATTCTAGATTGGATATTAGATATTCTTTCTATATATGGGGAGAGTGACGTGCCTTTAGTTTATAGAAATGATTAATAATCTAATTTATTAAAGCTCAAATAAAATCTAACATAGTGGCATCTACAAATGGAAACTGAGGCACAAGTGAACCTACTGTCAAGTTGAATCATTCCATGTATATAAACACTGCTAATGTGTCATAGCCTTGAGGCTGCATACACATTAAATGATTTAAAAAAACAAAAAAAAATTCGTCCACAAGAAATACCCGCGTACGGGCACCTAATTTATCGCGGGATAAATAATTCCAAGTAAGTCTGAGAATTCGCATGTTGGTGTAAACTAATTGAGAATGTGTGGAGCGATATGAAAGGGTACATCTGCTCTCGATATAGGGACAGCGATAGGGGAGTGCAGCGACGCAGAGAGGATATCCGTAGACCTGTGGAGGAAGCTTGGTATGAGTGCACACAACCATTAAAGCTTCTGAATATTCTCCGCGGTATGCACAGGAGGTGTGAAGAGGTTATCGCAGCTGGAGGAGGATCTACCAGACATTAGTTGTTAGAAACAGATGCCCTCAATTTAAGTTTTTAGACCCATAATAAGACGAATCAAACATTTTTAATACGAAATTTTCACCGCAGATTACAAGTTCGCTAAAAATTAGTGAAGAGCATCGCTCCCTTATTCGCTTACGCCGTTCCAGATTAGGCTGAGCCAAGCAAAGATTGACCTACGGAACTACTATATTTAGATAAGATCAACCTGTAAAATGACTAGGGACGAATCTTTTTGCACTACCCTCTGTACTCTAATCCCTGTAGTTTATGTAATGTGACATTTTATTGTGGGGCCATACTACCGGCCTCCTAGTTTCATTCAGAGGAAATCTGTTTCAAAAGTCAATTTCGATTTATCTAACATTCTAAGTTGTGATTTCCTTTTATTGTGCTATCTGAATCATAGACTATTAAACACATGCAGGTCCTTTCTGCCTACAGGCCAGATGTACCTATGCCTCAGGTAGTATACACCCTCCTATGCCTACTTCCCACTT
>JAHYSP010011071.1:0-10451 GCA_019455505.1 Pleochaeta shiraiana | reverse complement strand
CACTTTTTACTTGGACTCTGGAAGTTTGGGTTCGGGTTTTCTGGACCGACAAGACCTGGCCACTGGTGCCCCATATAGAAGATCGTGTGTATCGAGAATGGTAAAAGCCGATGCCGCAATAGTCTGACGCTGACCTAAGACACCTCAGAGCAAACGAATGGATATTTTGGGGTTCATTTATGGGATCTCAAAAGGCCCACACCTGTTCTGAGAGATAATTTAGGGATCTATATTGCAAAAGAGATACTGTCAAATGGTTGTGCCTCTCTTGAAAACATTCAAAAGAGAACACCCTGGCATGAAGCTCATGCAAGACTTGGCACGACCACCCCCCCTCCCGCGATAACACATTAGCTGGATAGCTGGAAATCGTCTATTATCCGGGAATAATTTTAATAAATGGATTCGAATCGTTGAACAAGTGGCCCTGTAGTTGGAAATGATTAGTTTACGAAATAGGCGTCAATTTTTAAAGTCAGTGCAGAATAATGGCACGAATAGAACTTTGAATAATGGTTGAAATTTCGGCCATATTGAGAGAAATAGTAATAAAACAGAGAATATTAACGAAAGGCCTTCGGATGATGGAAATCAGCATGTAGAGCATTGGTATGATGATACGATAATGGGTGGGATTAATATGGCTGTTATGACCAGAGGCAAAAGACTTCGTGCTAAGTGGAAGAACCAGGAGAAATTGAATCAGTTAAGGGAGGAAACATGATGCTTTCGGTGTGAAAGACAAGGTATTGCTTCAAGAAGATGTCCTCTGCTCCCCGCTCGCAACCCCAATAAAACCGGACTTAGGGTAAACATACTCTCACCAGCACAGATTGATCCTTTCATGTTCGAAATTCAGAATGAAATTGAAATATCAGAGCAGTTGGAAAACTAGATGCTCTCGAGTATAGTCGCACTCGAGAGCCAGAAGCAAGTTTTAGTCGAGAAAATACAATTAATACAAACCCTTTTCTTATAAATGAATTACTTGATAATAAATTAATGATTCAAGCCTTGGTCAATAACGGATGTTTGTGTTCCGGTATTATTGATAATGCCCAAGAAATTCGACTTAACTTACCGCGTATTCCAGTCTCATCTCGTAAACTTCAGACGGCGGAAAATTCATCAATAGACAGACCAATCATAAACTCAATTACGTATGTATTACTCGATTTGGATGGCTTTGTAATCCATAAACTTTGGCTTTAAGTGGTTTCAAATAGCACACATCAAATGATATTAGTAAAAAGATGGCTAGAGGAGCAAGATATAGTAATTCATTCGAGAGAGCAATGTCTGGAATTAAATAAATTCGGATTATCAATACGTGAAGTTAGACGTTAGAGGCATAAACTTAGGAAAGTGGAACGAACGTCCAAGGTGTGTTCCGCTAAATACAATGAACTCAATGATGGAAATAGTCCCCGTATGTAAAACTACGATCGAGGATATCAGTAAGGCCCAGCAAGTCAAACCAAAATTGACAAGGAAAGAAGCGAGATCACGATTACCGGAGCAAGTTAGAGATTTCGCCCATTTATTTGAAGATAATGGATCAGAGAGCCTACCTCCTCAGCGAGGAGGTCTTGATTATGCAACTATTCTTCGAGAGGAATAAGGCAAAAAATTAACATCCCCATGAGACCCGCTGTATATCATGTCACGAGAAGAGCTTCTACTATTAAGAAAAAAGTTGTCAGACTTTTTAAATAAAGGGGGGTACGTTCGAGTAGTTCACCGGCGGAGGCACCGGTACTATTTGCTAAAAACCTGAGTGGCGGTTTGAGATGTTATGTTGATTATCGCGGGCTAAACGCCATTACCCAACCTGATAGATACCCTCTCCCACTGTTTTAAAAAAAAAAACCCTACGCCAACTTTCAAAGGCAAAATGGTTCAAAAAATTGGATGTTAAATCTACCTTCCACAGGATTCGAATCAGGGAAGGGGACGAATGGATGACGACATGTCGCTGTGGTCTGGGATTATTTGAATAGTTAGTGACTCCATTTGGCTTAGTGAATGCTCCAGCAACCTTTCAACGCTATATCAATGAGCAGCTGCGTGTTCAACTAGATATAAATACTACAGCCTATATGGATAATGTTTTGGCATACACAGATGGCAACGAGGATGATCATTGGAATACAGTGCGAAGCATTCATGGAAAGCTGAATAATGCAGGCTTGTACTTGGACGTAGATGAATGTGATTTCCTGCGTCAAGAAGTAAAATATTTTGGCTTTATCATCAAAGCAGGTAAGAATGTGATGGTTGAACCATCAAAAGTCAAAGCTATACAAGAATAGAAGCCACCATCAGTCAAGGGTGTGAGACCATTCCTCGGCTTCGCAAATCTTTATAAATGCTTTATTGGTATATTCTCTGGTATTGTGGTGCCCCTCAACGACTTAACCAAGAAAAATGCGATCTGGAGATGGGAAAAAAAGGAGAATATAGCTTTTGAATGGTTAGAACAGATCTTTGTAACAGAGCCCGTTTTAGCCTAATAAAATCTGCAACGAGATACAATTTTGGAGGCAAGTTGCTCTGGATATGCTCTTGGAGGTTGCTTGTCTCAATTTGATGACCAGATAAAACTAAGACCAATGGCATATTTCTCAAAAAGATTGAGCAGCGCAGAAACTAATTTTCCGATTCGCGACAAGGAGATGCTAGCGACTGTGACACTTTTACAAGAATAGCAGGCAGAATTCAAATCAGTCGAGAACCTTTAAAATAATAAGTGACCATAAGAATCTAAGTTATTTTGCGACAAAGCGTCTTTTGAGCGAACGTCAGGCAAGATACAGTGATGTCATACTGCAATTCAATTACCTTTTGGAATAGAGGGCTGGTAGTATTTTTGAGCGACCAGATGCCTTATCAAGAAGGGTTCTGGATAAATCGTCAGGAATTAGTGATGAACGAACAGCTGGAAGAGTATTGCAATCACTGCCATCGGTGACGCTAAGCTCAGCGAGTACAACCAATCAGGATGTGATCTCAGATAATTCCAAAGAACCAGTCTTTTATGTAAGATTCTTTGAAGACGAAGAATAACAAACACTCTGGTAACAGGCTGTTTCGATGGATAAAGATTGGAAGCGAGCACGGAATGCAGTTCAATTAGGTGAAAGAATGTTCCCGCCAGAAATATTGGAGAAATTAAAGGCCAATGTAACAGAATATACAGTGGCGGACGATGGAATTGTACTAGGTAGAGAAAATCGAGCTTGGGTGCCAGATTATGAGCCTTTGAGAAGGGCAATCATGCAGCGAACATACGACAGTCATCCTGCAGTACATCCAGGGAGAAATACCATGATAGAGATACTCTTTCGCCGATGATTTTGGCCTAATATAAGGGAATCAGTTCGAAAACTCGTCCGAAATTACAATGTATGAGACAGATCTACAGCCTGGCGTGAAGCCAAAGCAGGATTTTTGCGATCTCTACCAATTCCTGAACGCATCGGTAGTGAATTGACGATTGACTTTGTAACGGACCTCCTAAAATTAAATGGATGTACAAATATTATGGTTATCACAGATAGGTTGTCAAGTGACGTCCTTTTATCCGGCACGAACTCCATGGCTTCAAAGCAGTGCGCGGAAAATTTTGTAGACAAATACTACCTATATTTCGCGTCCCCACGCTACCGTACAAGCGATCGGGGAAGTGATTGGCTCAGCCATTTCTAGAAAACGATTTGTGAATTTACTGGAATAAGCCAAAGGCTAACCACTGCATATCATCCCCGATCGAACGCAAGTGAGAGAGCATAGCAGTGGCTTTACAAATGCTTGTGAGTTTTTACCTGCTATTTTCAAGACAATAGGATGAAACTTCTCCCACTAGCTCAACTAGCACTGAATTCCCATCTAAATTCTGCAATTGGAGGAATAAGCCCCTTCTTCCTACGAAATTGTTATAATTTTGAACCGTTAATGGAGCCTACCCCGAAACAGGGACTTACTTCTCGACATCCTGGTACAATTAAGGGACAAAAATATGTTCAACGACTAAAGGATGCCCAAGATTTTGCGCAAGCAGTAATGGCTAGTGCTCAGCGGCGAAATGAAGCAAATGATAATCAGCAACGCCGACAGCCTGGAAGATTTAAAGTTGGTGATAAAGTTTGATTAAACTTGCAGCATGTATCAACTCCCCAGCTCTCGAAGTAACTAGCTTGGCAATACGCAAAGTATACGGTTATGGCAGTACCGGATGCGTTAACAGCTGAATTCAATGTACCAGGAAACATTCATAAAATATTTCATGTAGAGTTGATAAAAATAGTTGGAATGAATCCATTTCCAGGTCAGATACGAGACGATGCCAAGAACCCTCCAATAATCGATAGTCTTAAAGAGTCAGAGTACGGGGTGAAATCAATTTTGAGGGTAAGAACAGTGCGACGTGAGCAGGGAAAGTTTCGGCAAGCTCTAGTTTAATGGGCTCGCCAAGTCGACCCTTCGTGGGAGCCGGTTGAATCATTTGAAGATACTAAAGCTGATTTTGAGGAAAATTATGGCCCGATAGCAGACAACAACGGACCTTCGGATCAAAACTTCGGATAATATAAAGGACCAGCAGAACCCAATACAGTAAGACAGCGGCGGCTAAGACGCAGAAAAATAATAATAATAATAGGATTTCAACTCACAGAAGAGGAAGGAGCAATGTAGTGGCTTGCTAGCCAGTATATTCCTGTACCTTGAACTTGTCAAGCACATACGTATAGCCTTGCGTTAACGTTTCTTGGTAGCTTTACTAATAACTTATTAACAGCCTATTAATAGTCTGGAACTAGTCTATTAATAGCCTTGGAGTAGCCTAATATTAGAAGCACTATTTGTAACATTCGATGTTACTGTAATGATTGTTCAATAGTTCGCGCTAGCAACGACTGTGGCAATGCTACAGTGATTTCAGTCCCTAATGATAATTATAGACCAGATGAGTTGCTGTTACAGGCTGTGCCTAATTCGAGTCTAATCGGAGTTTATCCGGCTCCTTTAATACTTGACTCTTGTTTTGGCCCCAAGTCAAAATCAGTACATTACATAAGCTTCGCTTATAATTCAGCACTATTTAAATATGTAGAACTCGCGACGCATACTTTTAGAACTTAGATAGAAAATTAAATCAATTCTGGATATAACCTTGGGCGCGACAACTGAAACGTTCCATTGACAGTTGCACCCTGATGTTAGGTTGACTAAGAAGGGATACAATCAGACGTAAGTGGATTAATGACTCAAGTTGGGCGGGATCTGGTTTTATATATATCCAGGACTTATCCTGCTGTAGAAACTTTCTTAGAGTAGATAGAATCTTAACTACCTTTAACTATTAAGTTGTTCCTACACTATAACTCAAACCGTGACAATGTCTCGCAGTTCGTCAAATGATCGCTGTTGTCCCCTTCCAATCTCAGAGAATTATATTGAAGATGAACCTATACACCATCCCAAACGTGATCTGTAGGATTAAGATGCGGAGAGTATGATTACCACACAATAGTTGAGATTAACCTTCCCTGAAACTCTGCTTGAGAGAGCGGCAGCATGAGAGGTAGCATTGACCTGTATCACTTTAATCCATGATCTCATTGAAACCATGTCATCAATTAGTGGCACTATTCTTAGACGATAGAAATTAGAGGTAATAGATCCTCATGCCTTCCATGATCCCCTGTATCCATTCTAATTTTTATTTACAGAACTGATTCACTAGCCCTTGAGATCCTGTACAACTTCACTACTGAAATGATAAGCCCTAGTAGAAGGAAGGATAATCATCTTTCTACAAGCTGAAGTAATTTACCAATCTAACACAACTCATGAATTTAAAGTCGAAAATTCAACTTTGTGAGACCCCTCTTAAAAGCATGTAATTATTGAGTGGTAAACTTCGGCTATAACTCAGTGAAGCCTCAGTGGAAGTATTTGTCTCCCTGCCTTCATCTCAGGGCGATGTGATTGAATGAAGTTGTTCGTGGTGTTCCACGGTCTATCGGTTTCAAACTCAGGAATTGTGCAAAACAGAAAATCGGATTTACTCCTAGAGATTAAAGATAGTACATCTTGCAGCAGCAGAACGAAAGGATTTAATTTCTTTACCAACACGATGAGTGGTAGTATAAATTGAAAATCTGAGGCCGAAATAAGTGTCCACCAACTCTTACCCCACATCAAGGGTCCTTTTTGAGTCCCATGAAGCATCCAAAGGTCCAACCGTTTCTTCGGGTAAATCGAAGAAACCAGTTTTCATCAATAATATCCGCTTCTTAGTTATTTCAGTTCACAGGTTTAAGCTGAGGATACACCGATTATAATCTCTTCGTTGAAGTACTCTCCAAATAAAAACCTGAAATCAGTTACAGAATGAGAATGGGGACATTGACATTTCTAGAAGGGCATATATCGACCATCTCGAGAACTTCGAATATATTGTTCGAGTTCATCAACATAGTAGCTAATCAATAATGGTAGAGGGTCGAGGCTCTTACAGTCTTGAACATCACCAAGTTTGAATGCATATTGCACTTATCATATAATGATTCAAGGATAATTCGATATGACGTAGAGTCTTAAGCTAAGCTTCTGGAAAATTTGAATAGCACCCTTTGATCTCACGCGGGAGTTTGACGGCGGAGTTTCTTGGTTGGGTCTTATGGAGGGTTGAGTTTTAAAAATTTTCGGTTTCTGATTTAGAAGGACTTTTTCTACTCCAAATTTTCGAGGTATTCCTACGGAACCAACTCACTTGATTCCTTCTAGTGTAGGCTCATGAGAAGTAGCTCAAGGCGAGCCATTTGACGAGTGTTACTTCTTCCACAACCTTCAGAGGTCTTTCTTCAAACATTTAAAAGTAGGAGTCTCAAAGTGATGGTTCGAAGTCCAATTCTAAATTTCCAATAGCCTTCCACCGGTCCTTTAGGAAAAAAATACGTGGGCCTCTAATTGTACATTCGTCCGTCCTTCATGTCTTATTTCCCAAGCTATACTGCCAAATTTTCAATCTAATCAAGTCCGTGTCACTCTTTTTTTCCAGTCTTTCACAAAGGCTGCCCACACGCTATAGCTTTTGTTGTAAATGTTAGTGAGGAATGATTTATTGAGAGGATGTCGTAAGTGCACGCCAAAGACTCAATGCAAAGCACTAAACAAGTCCTGGGAATAGTTTGGGAGAGAAGCATTGAGATAGTCCGTGATATCAGCGATTGTTTAACGTTTAATAATGAAAATTATTTGATAAAGGTGGCTTAAATCCCATGCCATGAATTTCTAATAGGCTTTGCTTCCATTGCCGGACAAGTTATCTACATGGTTCCCGATCGCGGTAGTTCTTGCCAACCAGTTGAAAAATCCGAATTGAGTATTGGATTGCATTGAATATTTGAGGTCAAAATTTTTTAATCAATCAAAATAACTGTGCGTTAATTTTCAGTAGAGATAACATTACATTTGATAGATTGTTTGGGCATGGTTGAAATTGTAGTGGTTAAAGAAGTAAAAAGATGATGTTTTGTATTTTAATGCGTAAGAACTGCCGTACTTGCTCATTACATGGACAAAAACAATGGTATAAATTTCTTAAATTTGTTGGATTAAAATTATGATATTTCTTGATATTAGTTTCTCAAGAATTGTGAGTTCAAGGAGATGGAAAATAAGCAACTACTCCAAACAGGTAATGTAGTTATATGCTGCTGTAAGTGAGGTTTTAGAGAGATTTGTAGACTCAAGACAGGTCTTATAGAAATTATTGGAATGGTTGTAGTGAAAAAATGTGTGATTTATAGTTTCAATAAGCCAAAAAAGTGAATTTCTAGGGACAAAAAGTGATGAGAAATTGAGCATGAATAATTGAGAATTAGCAATTTCACTAGTAAATTGTTTAATTTCGGATATTTACTCGTGTTGTTGCCACTAGAGTATATTTTTTTTTAAAAGAATTTAATTCATGTACATACTCGAGTTTTAAAATTTACCTGAGTCCCTTCAACTTAATTGAGTAGTGAGTGATTTTTCTTGAATTGCTCGGACAAGATAACCTATTTGCAATGTTTTTGCACTGTAATCACTGATCACCTAGCAGTGACAAGAAAAATATTCCCAAAATTCTAAAATCTTCTAACTTTGGGAAAACAAATGAGATGATTACATAAGCTAGTGGCTTTAATGTCATCATACAGAATTTTACTTCGGGTGATATACTCTCATTTGATTGTGATTGTCATGCATGGGTATTGGAATAGTCATCATGGATATCAAAAAGAAAAATAGTAAAAATAAACAGCAGTTGATAACCTTGCAACAATTCCAATAACTACCACATTCCAAAACTTACCTTAAACTAACTGTGCAATCTTTAAAGCTTTCACTCCATTCAACTTTCACACCTAAATACATTAGGTAGATAGCTTGTACATTACGATATACACTTACATGCCAACTTCAACATCACCCCAATACTCCAATGGAAAAAAAATCGTCAATGGCCTTCCTACAGGTCTAACCATTTCTATCATCGGCTGTGGTATATATATATATATAACTCTTTCTCAATTGAAAAGTATAGTATAAGTTAACTTTTTTATAGGGACTATAGGCTCAGCTATCCTCGGTCGACTGATGGAAGCTTGCGAGAGGGGACGAGAGAGAAATGGCGAGGCACCGTTTGATCGCTTTTTCGCGACTGTTAACAGTGAAGACTCGCGTTTCAATCTATTAAACAAATTCTCGCTGCACCAACCTCGCTTTCGTGCTTACTGCAGGGAGAACGATATATGGATGGATACTGCTGATGTTGTAATTCTTGCGTTCAAGCCATGTATGATGGAACAAATTTTGGGTCAAAAGGGTGTCAGAGATGCGTTGGCAGATAAACTCGTGATAAGTCTGATTGTTGGAGCATCTACTCCTCGACTCCTCGATGTCATATCCAAGTCTAAGACCTCAGAGATGAGTGATATTATATCATCGTTCACTAATAGCTCTAACGTCCCAACCGATAAACCACCTTACATAAAGCGTGCCATTGTGAATATCGCCGCCGAGTATGGCCAGTCAATAACTATAATTGAAAATTCATCATCAGACAACTTAAACAATGTCTTTGAGAATTTAACCAAGTGGATGTTTGAGCAATGTGGTAAGGTTTCATTTATCGCAACAGAGGACTTCGAAATAGGTGGTGTTTTATCCAGTGCCTCCGGTGCACTACTGTCGGTGGCTTTGGATGGTTTACTCGACGGTGCTGTCGCTCAGGGTTTGAAGCGGACAGAAGCTAAAGATATTGTCGCCCAAAGCCTCATATCCCTCGCAACGATGATACAAAATGGAACTCATCCTGCAGTAATGAGGGAGAACTTTAGTAGTCCTCAAGGTACGACGATTTCCGGCTTAATTAGTCTTGAAGAGGATCGTGTAAGATGGGCTTACTGCAAAGCGGCTATTACGAGTTCGAAGAGGAGCAAAGAAATTGGAGATATTGTAAGACTCTAAAACGGAGCCACAAAAACGCAAAAATATTGATTTCAGATCTGGCTCTCATAATTTTACTCAGCGTTTTCATCGGCGTTGGTAGGTGGTGGTTCAAATTAGATCAGGCTGGAAGTTTTAATTTTCGATTAATAGTAGTAATGTAAATTTTACATCTCATATCTTACGACTTTAAAATCATTATTAATTATCTCTTAAAGTGAATAGCTTATATTCTTGCAAAAGAATTCTTCACCCTTCGGATTTATTCAACGCTATTTCGTCCCCTGTTTCGTAGAGCGTCTTTATTTGTGAGGCAAAACGCTCTATACAAATGATTGTTAACAATGAAGAGGATAAATACCGGATTTCGGAGATATAACTATCTTTACATTATGAATTCAAGACAGCAGGTGGGGATATTTTAAAGACTAGTAGAATTTTATTATATGTATCGGGTGTCTATCTAATATTACGATAATCATCAACACAATAAATAAACTGTTAATTCTAACACAGAGGATATGAGCATGGAAAATAGTGGATAACAGTGGATATTAATGGAAATTTAGATTTCTATTTCCCCTACTGATACTCTTATTCCTAAAATTGTTGCTTAAATCTGCTAGGTTTGTGGGTTTGTTAGGCGAAATTTGTTTAGCGAACAAATTGAAAAGTACAAGTATTATACATTTATGTGTCCCAACATTTTATGCAAGCTTGCTTTTTTCAAAAAGTTGATCATGCCGTCAAAAAATTAAAAGAAAATTAGTAGAACAAGTCATGAATGTTTTGGGCAAAATAAATGTTAGGCTCAGGATCGAAGGGTGTAGTGGTATACCATCCGGGCTAGCCTTCTAAGTAGAGTTTGGGTAGCTTTGACACCTGCCCCACTTGAGACGGAAGACCACTGGTTCGAATCCAGTAGACCCTACCTTCTTAGGGAGTGAAAT
>JAHYSP010011070.1:0-10253 GCA_019455505.1 Pleochaeta shiraiana | reverse complement strand
GAGGTGATGTCTTAGTTCTTGCTGTTAGTTCCCGCACTAGAACTGCTCCACACAAGAACTAATTCGCATAAGCAATAATCCTCATCAGAGTTACTCCAAAACAAGATTTACTCCGCACTAGAGCTATGGACACCCTCATCTATTTCGAGTTGTTGGCATTTCAACATCAGATACCTCGACAGGAACTCCGAAATATGATGCAGACAGCTTAGGAAGCTATTCCTACAGATTTTCTGGCAAGGCTAGTAGAGAGCATGGCGGCAAGATGTTAAGCAGTTGTTGATGCTGTTGGAGGTTAAATTCCACATTGATATTTGTTCCAAATGGTGATTAAGGCAGCTCATTGGTTTTTTTTTGTTTTCTTGTAACTTAGCATAATTTGTTTGATCTAGTTCTGTTCGTCACAGAGAAAGAAAATATAATCATTAAAACTCTAAAATATACTTTATACATTTCACGGTCGGAGTGATATTTTCTCATACATTTTTATACTTTCTGGGATGATCACTGCCTAATACGGTTTAGGGAGAAATTTTCTAAGGTGTGACGCCCTGGTCAATATTGACTTTACACAGAACTTTCCCTAGTACCACTGTATGAGACTAGGGCACATCAAAGATCTATTTATAAGTTTAGGTGGGGCCCTAACGTGGTTTGGGCTCTTGGTCCCGTGACAAAAGTTGTTCTCTTTTTTGTTCTGTTCCAGACAGAAGTCGTATCACAAATTCAATTGAGGCAATATTTCTCAAACATGAATATTGATAAGATTTCTCCGCAAAAATTATGGCAGAACTTTAATCTGGATATAAAATAAAATTACAAACTGAATAAAATACTCTCTTCCACTCCTGTAACATATTCATAATTAGGGCTGCATATTCATCTCCATATAATTTGGATAAATCTAGGTCATTGACATGAATAAAGTAGAAAGAAACACGCAAAGCTATTCACATTTACTTACGGTAGAGGAAAACGAGTAAATAATTTGTAGGAATTCTGAAGTCATGAGATTTGTTTTATTTATCCAATTTTGTCACTAACCATCCATGAATTTGTCTAGACAAAACGACTTTTATCATTTACCAGATAATTATAACTATCGGAACCAGCTTTACCATCAGCAATGATGGGTCGAAGAGACCGAGAACCACGTGTTGGAAATAATCAATATGATACTTCATGTTATCTTTCATCGACTCATAGAGGAATTTCGTCAGCTAGAATACACCCCTAAATTGATCCAACAGTTGTCTCCCCAGAGTCCTTCTTCGGCTATTTCCAGTAGCCAAATTGCCATCTAAACCAGTGGTGATGGCTGGATCTGAATTGTTATTGTCAGCCTCGAGCCTTCTTCGCAGTCCCTCAAAATTCTCATCTCTCTTTCGAGAATGCATTCCAACCATCCAATCAGGAATTCGCCATCGGACCAAGCTATTTGGAAGTATTTCGACTCTCCATGAATACCCAACTGTCCAACCCACGCTTGCAGAAATAAGTGATCCAGGAAATTGGGAGAGAGCAAGTTGTGTAGCCAAAAGATAAAGAAATGACTTATCGGAAAAGGTAAGTCCCACAAAAGTATCATTAGATGGAGGAGATGCAGATGTGGCAATTCGGTACTTAAAAACATGAGGGATTACCGCGTGATACTGCGCAAGAACGGCAAAAATGAGAGGAGTAGGACCAGCGGGTAGATAATTCAAGTGGTAGAAAGATAATGGTCTTAAGACTAGAGCGAGTAGTGCTGGAGGCAGTAAGGCAAGAAATCCGAAGCAGACCAGCAGAAAGGACTACATCCAATTGGTTAGCCGGATGTGTCGAATCTCACTAGGTCTCAAGACAAACTGCATATTTTTTTGAGCCCCATAGACGCTCGATTACGCGCAGGTTATACAATGCAATGGCTGCAAATAGCGTCTCGGTTGAATTCATATAGCAGAATTGGTAGATTAGAATGCGCCATAGCTGCCAGTAGGGCCACATATGTGGGTAAACTTGAATATAGAAATAATGCTTTTTATCTGTAATACTTGCTAGCAGAGAGGTGACGACAATGCCGTACACAAGGCTGCGGGATACAGGTGCGTTCGTGAAACCCGTTGAGAGCATTTTAATATGCAGAGGATAGTAAAGGCTCAAAAAGAAACTTAAAAAAGAAAACCAAAGGAAATGAAAGAATTGAAAAGAATCAATTAGAGCTACGATCGTGTTATAACCTTAAATAATGAAACTCACAACGGCATTGCGTTGAATTACAATATTTTCCTTGATCGTTGTCTTGGTCGTCGTGTTCTTTGATTCTTGGCGACAATCCGCGGAAAAACTTATGAAATGGGAAAATTCTAATGCTGATGGGTATTGTGCACGTTTTTTCAAGCACACCATTATAGAGTACATTTGTTCAACCCCAGAGCCTATTGAATTAACTAGAATTAAATATCAGGAGATTCTAATGTTGCAGTGTCTATTTAAATTTTTATTCATTATGAAATCCAACCATCATTCAGGCCTTTATTTTAAGTTTATAGTTGCATCATCTACTGTGTAAAAAATCTCAGTCATTGCACTACGTCCAACTAATTAGCGGCACCAATCCATTCAGTTTTTCCAATTGATCCCATGGGTTTCTATTGAAGTCTGGATCGTAATAATCTTCATACCACCTTTGATTAAAGTGCTTTTTTTCAGAGGTATACTTATTGGTAATTTTTTTAGCGTCTACTAAATGTGAAAACTTAACATGATTACTAACCCGAGCCTCGTAACCTTCGACATCTTCAATTTTAGTTCTATGGTCAGGCTGGATTTCGACTCCAACTTGACTAGATCCTGATGTTGCAGGCTTATTTTTGAGGCCTGTCTGCAATTCATCTGTTTCAGAATTTGGTGTAAAAGGTGCGGGAGGGACCGAACTGCTAAGATTGTTATGAATTTGCCTTTCAGATCCCTGATGAATTTCTCTTGTGAACGAACTCGGAATCATCACATCACAGCCTTCACAGCCCTCTTCATCAAGAGTTATTTCATTTGGATTTGTCTTCTGCGATTTCAGATTTTAATTAATTGACTTATGAGTAGGTATGACATCATTACTTACTTCATTTTTACTGTGTCTAATTCTGTAATATCCAGTGTCACTGCCCTTTTGGTCTTGCTCTTTTGTAAATGCGCAAGCTTCAGAATCGAAAGGTCGCTTTTTTGAGGAATTAAAATTGGTTTCGGAAGATGTAAATTTAGATATACCAGCTTTGTTTTCTTTATGTTGTTTGGATTTCATTCTTGGAAAGGGTAGGTTCTCTAGTCCAAATCTTTAATCCTAACTTTTGTAGAAGGTGCAACAATAACGAATATGAAACCCTACTAAGAAATTAATTAAAATCTACCTCTCCCGTAAAAAGGTCTGAGAAGATTTGACGTTGAGTAGAAAGATTCAAGTATTCACTGTCGCTCTTTTACATTTGTGTTTGATTCAGGTATTTATAGTTCAGATCTGCGCGAAATAGATTAGAGTTTCAGCGAACATAACTTCCAAAAACAGTACAGCTCTCAAGCTAAAAATTCTGCGCAATCAATTCTGAACAAAGTGCCAATCTGTTGATATGTGTAGTGTTTATTCTCTTAAAATAATACTGAGCTGGCCAGCTCCCAGCACCTAGAGATTTATCTGTGGATGGATGATGTTATGAGTTTATCGGCTGTGTGTTATGGGTTCTCTTCGCGCAGAGAGCTTCGTTTATGGGAGTGGCCGATATGAATAACATGTTTGGTCCATCCTATCAGGTTTCGCTATTGTGGTACCGACTGGCGCTAAGGCAGCCGAGATTCTACAGACAAAGACCGCGAGACAGTCATTGGAATTGTATTTGAACATCCAGGATCCGCTTTTATTACCATCGGAGCGCGACTCTATCCGGCAACAATTAAGTCAACAGGCACCAAGATAGTTTAGAGCCCTATCAAACTTAGATGCAGCATCACGGCCCTCTCGATTTAATCATCTACGCTGATAGTTCACTGGATTAAAATAGAATCGTAGACGCTGTTTACTGCATACATCGGACTCCCGGAAATACTCTGTGACCGAATCTCACTAAGAAGTATGTATCAAGTCTATGATACTAAAATTTTTGGTACATTCGAAGATCTCCAGGTGACGTTTTCCCACTGGATGACCCGCTTAGCGAATAATTTAGCTGCATCTCTTAACGAAAAAGCAGCTATTGGTTTTCACAGCGGATGCACTACCCTCACTGATTCTACACGAATATTGGAATTTCATAGTCTTTCGTGATCCTGGATAGAAAGAGAAAATCTGAAGCTATCGCACTTGGAACTGTGCAAGTTCAATAGGCTCCTAATCACCAGTGAATAGCTGGAAATGAGCCAGCAGGTAACCTTGCGAAAGATCATTACGGTCTGTCAACTGAATTCAAAGAAGCTACAGTAGCACGGGTAAAAATTATCTTGGAAGAAAGATGTCAAAAGAGAATTGCAGAATACTGGAGCCTACTGGCACTCAGACGACACCCAGAATTCGAGATCAACATGAGCCCTCAAAATCCCTCAGAACTATTCCTAACACTTAGACGCAGTCTTGGTAGGTTATATGCTGACTGCTATAGGCATGTACATTTTGCAGAGTACTACCGACTCAAAAACCCCGACGTCGAACTAAACTGTCCATATTGATAAGGAAAGTGGCTATGAAAGTTATTTTCGTAGGCTGCATTGAAGTTAATCATCAATATCAAATTTTTGTTCAAGAAAAAAGGAAAATTTACATCTCAGCTGACGTTACTTTTGCTGCAGTTAAAAATACTTCTGAGATAACAAATACCTTCCCAAATTTAATGAACGCTCGTTTTCCGTCTAACATGACTCAAGAAACTAGGACAACAACATTCATAGATAAGCACGAACATCAAATTCAAAATTCACCTCATTAATATCCTGGTCATACTCCTCATTCCGAATCCCAACAATCATCATCAACGTCAAAAAGAATCTCAATCGACTCCGATCCAATATTCCCTCCCATACCTCAAGATGCTCAAGCTCATTCTGAAGACATTATGTTCATTAAATCATGACAAAAATGCACGATCCGTCCTTGGACTTTCGATGTCACGATAACGGAGGAATTGTGGAATACTTCTCGTGTGCCTCAACCCAATTCGTCTATCTTGACCAGTGTAAATGATCAAGAGTTTGCTATGGCTAATATTCTGGACGAACAAGAGCCAAAATCATATATTGGCACTAAATAGTCTCCCAACTGGGAAAAATAGGATGCACATTTGAGGCAGAAATGTTATCTTTTAAAGAAAACAACGTCTGGGACAACGTTCCTCGCCCTGCAGGACGAAAAGTTGTTGATGGCAAATGGGTTTGCAAAATTAAAAGATGCCCATGGGGAGATCGAAAAATTCAAGGCAAGGTATGTCGCCAAAGGTTTTTCATAAATTCACGGCCTATATTATGACGAAACATTTGCCCTTGTTGCACAATTTGACTCTTTATGATTGTTGTTGGCGATATCTGCAGCAAATAAATGGAAACCGTGACAGCTTGACATAAAAACCGTGCTCTTATATGGAATCTTAATTGAAGAAGTTTTCATGGAACTTCTTGGAAGGTACAAGATAGGAAATCATGTCGCCAAACTTAATAGGTGTGTCTATGGACTAAAACAATCACAACAGGAGTGGTACTTCAGCTTGGCTGAATATGTTATTCCCTTTGGTTTTGTTTCTTCCCTTTTTTGATCCTTATGTTTTCATCCACAACAAAAGAAATCTAATTATAGCGGTATTCGTGGATGACATAGTATTATTTGGAGAACAAGATAAGTTAATTGACCAACTAGTATCTTACTTCAAATCTGAATTTCAGGTCAATGACATGGTAACTCTTCACTGGCTCTTTGGAATTCAAATTGAATACTCTAATGTGGGTATCACTCTGTCTCAGACCGCATACACCGATAAGGTCTTGACTAGATTTTATCTACGAGATTGCAACCCTGTGCCTATGCCCATCGAGTGTAACCAACGACTGATGGCAGCGGTAGACGGAGAACTCAGGACCAATGCAACTACGTATCAGAAAATTATCGGATCTATAATGTATCTCGTTTCTGCTACTATACCTGACCTTACATATATAATATATCACCTCTCACAATTCAATTCAGATCTATCAACCTCTCATCAAAGTGCAGCAAAAAGAGTTTTACAATATTTTAGAGGAACATGGGATCTTAAACTGACATACAAGTATGGATCTTCTTTCGTACCAAATAGATTTTGTGATGCTTCACACAGAAGTTGTCTCGATACTCGCCATAGCTTTGGTGGTTATCTTTTTTAACTTGGTCAATCCACATTCAGCTGGAAATCACGGAAGCTGCGTATCCTAGCTCACTTCACTTGTGAAGCTGAGTACATGGCTCTGTCTCTGGTAACTAGACAATTCATTTGGATTGTTCGAGGTTTACTTCAATTAATTGGAAAAGATATACCAACTGCTCTGTCGACCGAAAACAACTCTGCTATTTATCTAGCTCACAAACCAAAATCGAATGATGCTACTAAGCACATCGATATTGCTTACCACTTTTCAAGAGAACGAATTGAAGATGAAACACTCCTTTTACTACATGTTCCATCAGATGAAAATCTGGCGGATATTTTTGCCATGCGTTGCCAAATCTGAGATTGACTTGTGTACCTTTATCTTCGGTACAAAGTGAGAAGGGACGTTGACATTAAGTGCTACTAGCAGTTTAGAGATAGCGTTGTACACTCAATGTGATCTGCACGGACACGCTAGTCTCCCAACAGTTAAGACTCCAAAATATGAAATACGCTAAGCCGTGTACTATCAAATTAATAGAATCCTGAGCGTTAGATTACTATAGTATATATAGTAAGCACTCTGTATCAAAGTGGGAGTAATTAGCAACTCCACTCTTTAGATTTACAGATTCCTATTTGTGCCACTCAGTTATTTCTATTATTTGTGATAATTTTCTGTTATTCTAATAATTGTGACTATCTAAACCAAGTATAACAACTTATTGCTATCCACAAGCCCCATAACTTTTAACAGGGGAGACAGTTTGTGAAGAAAAAGCTAACATACTCCTATACAAGGATCTGAATTGTGAAAGTCAATTTTCGAATACTAGGCTAAAAGGCTTTGTAAGACCCTGGTAATCTCTATTTGACTTTCACAATTCAGATCTTTGTATGAGAGAATTTCGTAGTAGCACCTACAAATGGAATCTGAGGCATAAGTGTACCTACTGTCAAGTTGAATCATTCCATGTATATTAACACCGCTAATGCGCCATAGTATTAAGGCTGCATACACATCACATAATTTAGAAAAATAAAATAAACTTCAACACGCATTTAATCTACAATCATCTATGCAAGCCCAATCTAATACAGCAAATACCTTCTTAGCTATTGGAGCTATTAAAAAATCCAAAAATCTGAGTTTTCGTGCTGCCGCAAAAATCCATAAAGTGACTATAGCCACCCTGCAAGCCTGAATTAAGGGTCAATCTGCTTTCTGCGAATGACGGCCATCAAATCATGACTTGACCATACTAGACTAGGAGGTTATTGTTCAATGTATACTTAATATAGATGCTCGAGTGTTCATCCCTCGGCTCGTTTGTGTTGAAGATATGGCCAATTCCTTACTAAAATTTCGGGGAGGACAACGCGATGGAAAGCTCTGGGCGCACCATTTCGCAAAACGACAACCAGAGCTGAAACTCGCGTTAATCTCGTCTACGACTTCCAAAGGGCCTTGTGCCAATATTCTGAGCTCATTAGAACGTGGTTTAAGCTAGTAGAAAACATGAAGACTAAGTATGGAGTACTCGACTGTTATTTCTACAACTTCGATGAGACAGGCTTTATAATTGGAGTCATTTGCCCTATTATAATTGTCACGCGCGCTGATCGACTTGATAAAGGGAAATCCGTGTAGCCAGGCAATCGAGAATGGGATACAGCTATCATTTGTATCAATAGCGAAGGTTGGAGAATCCCATCATTTCTGGTGGTTCAAGGCGCATATTACCTGTCGAGTTGGTAAACCGAAACAACCTCCATAGCAGGGTCACAAAAACAACCATTAATTGATTGAAAGATAATCAAACGGGTCTGGAATGGGTCAATCAATTAAACAAACATACTTCTACTAGTGTAAAAAGGTGTCTATCGAATTTTGGCACTCGATGGACATGAGAGTCATCAATCAGTATTATTTCAAAACTAGTGTAAATAAAATAACGTTATAATGCTAAGTCGACCTCCTTAATCCTCTCACCTGACCCAGCCACTTAATATCGGACGTTTTAGCATATTGAAGCGCGCTTATGATCGCCAAATTGAAGACTCTATTAAAGCCCATATAAACCATGTTTAAAAAGTTAGCATTCTCCTAGAATTTAAACCAGATTATTTTCTGTCTATTGTTGCACAAAATACTTAAGCCAGATTCCATAGAGTTAACACTTTTTGATCCTCAAGCTATAATCTCAAAAAAAGATATTATATTACGAACTCCTACCCCTAGTGGACCTCCTATAGATAACAAAACTTGGGCTTCTCAGACGCCTCGCAACCCAGTTGAAGCACTTCTACAATTGACATTTGTTAAGAACCGCATGGTATTTCATCGAGGGGACTTCGTAACACCTTTATTTCCCACAACTATTGCGTTAGAAAAGGGTACTGAGATGTTAGCTCATCAAGTGAAGCTCGTGATAGTTAAAGTTCAGACTATTCGTAAAGCAAAAGTAGCACTATGCAAGCGTCGTAAGACTTAAAGGACTCGTTTGTATCAAGAAACTACACTCACAGTAGAGTCTAATAGTACTTTGTCGTAAAATAACGTAAATGAGTAGATTCGACACAATAAGCAATCTGGGAGAGGTGGACAAGATGAGGGACGACGGGCTTTGTAAGGCAATGGGAGTTGTAGAAAGAATGGTCATAATGCGCGAACATGTTAGGAAGGTTTTTAGATACTTAATTTGTTCGATTTAGAGTCATTTTTAACTTTTTTGCAGGTGGTTGATGATTAATCTTGATTTAAACTAATGTGAGAGTGGAAAGTGTCCCATGTCCTGATAAACCACCTTTAAGCAATTAGGCGTTAATTTTTCGACAAAATATTTCGGCAAAACAAAATTTTCCTGATAATACTCTCACCGCCCATGGTTTCACTTATCTCTGAGGCCCTGTTTGATTCTCTCCCGTCCTATCTAATGAATCAAAGCTCATAATTGAGAAAACGAAGACGTCTGATTTGTTATAATAGTCAAAGAGGATCCACACTTATTTAATACCAACCATCTCTAAACTATAACTTCATGACTTATCTTCTCACGGCTCACTAAAAATGCCTGTCAAAAGGGTGCGTGTTAGCACTGCACAGAAACCTATCCGTCTACCACCATTGAATCGATTAGTTGTCAAGGGAGGGAATTCTGATCATAAAAATAATTGTGTTTCAGTGATGAGCGCCGTTCTAAGTAATGGATTTGCCATTCTCACACCTCGAGGGTAATGCTAACGGCAAATCTACTAGCTTGCTGGGCATCTAATGGATTCAATGTGGAAGGATGCCAAAATATCGAAACACAACTCCGGACTTGTATGGATACTCCGGTATGCTTTCATGATAATTACTTATATGACACTAACGGAAATTTGCAGAGACCAAAAATTAAGAAAAAAGACACCCTCAATTATCATCTGGCCCGTATGCTTCCGAATATCGTCAGCCCGAAGAAAAGATAAAGCAAATCAGGAATTAAAGCTGAGTTATTAAAGTATCTATTCCGCTCAAAAACGCTCGTAATTTTATTTGAAATACCTTGGGACTTAATTTCTCAGAGGATTTTCAAGGACACATCTAACTATGTTGTTTAATTTCTTTTACAATACTATGGAAATTTACTTTCCATACAATCATCAAACCTCTATCTAAGAGGCTCAGACCCAGTAGTGAGATTTATTTATAGAAATCAGTACTCGTTAAATAATCTGATGTAGATCTTTGACTCGTTTCGCTAAGTATAAGTATCTCCCATTTCGGCCATCTCCGCTACTTTATGCCGGTAGAGCATCAAATAATTTGAAAGGCGCCATAAGACTCCGGTTTAAGACTTAGCAAACCTTACCTCTAACGCATATTTACCCTTATAGACCCCCCTCCCACCCCCA
>JAHYSP010011069.1:0-10160 GCA_019455505.1 Pleochaeta shiraiana | reverse complement strand
GAATAATAATCTTGACACAAAGAACTGACCTTTATCGCACTTCATAAAATAATATTTATCTTCCATCCTATCGTGATTTATAGTCCTAACAGGCTATTACTCCAAATCCCGGCCATAATTCTAACAACAACAGTTATTCACATTAGTGTGTCAAGAATTAATTTATATTTTATCTGGAGAGAGAAATGTTATTTACAATCGCGAGCACAAATATAGCAGCAACGCCAGGTCACGTGATCTAATGATGCTAGTGGGCCGGATATACTCCGGATCATAATGCATAGGCTACAGCCTGTAACAAAATCTAAAGATTATGAAATATTTTAAATGTAGATAAGTTAGTGTACCAGATATTATGCTATGTTGTCAGAACGGAGTTTAAAGTAATTAACAGGGTTATTTAAGGAGCTGGTAAAGAGACGAATTAAAACGAAGGTGAAAAAAACTAAGTTGGTGATTGACTTTTTAGCCCCGCAGGAACAAGTTAGTGTTGAATAAATGCAGGGAATCTTGTTCAATGTTAATTGAATGAATGTCACTTAGATATAAGAGCATAGATAAGATTATTGGTTTAGAGACAAGTTTAATGTTTTTGTTATTATTATTGTTATTGTGTTTATTGTAAAGTGGTACGTCTTAGAGATATTAGTACTCTAAGTTCCCTTACTTTACTACTACTAAGCAGGTACATCTCAGTAGCTGGTAAAGCCCAGCCCCCTGAGTTCCCTTGCTATCTACTTGCATGGTACGTCTCAGGGGTTGTGAGAGTTATCCCCTGAGTTCCCAGCATTGCGTAAGTGATTAGTAATCAGTACGGTTAAGCGTACTGTTTAACTGTATTATTTCGTGATAAGCACGAAAGTCACCGTGTCCAGTGCGGCATTGGGTTAAATATCTGAGATAACGGCGAGGGGGTCGTAGTAGCTCAGGAGGCTTCTTGGGAAATGGCCTCCCCAATTCACAATAGGTTGAGGGAGCATGAGATTGCCACCATGCTGTGGTCAAGTCCCATATTTGTCTTTGTATCTTTGCACGGACTCCGGCAAGGAATGCGGCAGGAGGAGCAGGTCGGCGAGCAGGGCGGCGAGCATCCTCTCCGGCCAACTTGTCGGCTAGCTCATTACCTGGAATGCCCATGTGAGCGGGAGACTACACTACTTGAACTTTGCCAGGAGATGCGATAGGCATAATTCTTCTCGTAGGCCAGCGAGATACGAGATCCCGAAATTCCACAATTTCCATTTACGAGGACTTAGAGGGCGAAAAACCTAGAAGTCTTTGTGTAGCCTCTTGGTTGTTAAGGATTACATGAATGTTGGTTGCAAGATGGATCTGAAGGAGCTGCTACAGTAGCCCCAAGCCCTGAGAGGGCTCCGGTGATCTCGGAGTCGTAGACCTCAAAGTCGGGGCCTAGGGGCATTCTCATTTCAGCTACAGTGATATCTCTGTGGAGAACGACGTCACGGTTCAAAGCAGAATCTTCTGCTTTGAGCCGTCCAAGAACACAAGTTATCCATGGTGGTAGCTCTCTAATGCGCTCAGAAAATTCATGGGCATATATGTCTGCTCGAGATTGATTAAGAGGAGATTTGTAGGAGGGAGTTAAAACCTCGGCTCGAGAGATGGGGGGAACGAGCTTTAGTTTTTCGGTAAGTTGGGTGTGTGCGCGGGAGACGATGGATCTTCTAACCAAAGGATGATAACAGTCCGCAGTGGCTAGTCTAACAGCGGACCGGAGGCGCGTCTCCTCAAGTAGTATACGGGCAGGCTTGGGCCACACCTCCCCTAGGAGTGCCGAAGTAGGCGTGGTCTTGTATACCGGAAAGATTGCTCGAGTCAGGGTGACTAAAGCTCGATAGGTCATGTCTACCAGGTGTTGAGATCGGGTAGAAGTTGGATATCTTCGACGGAGATAAGTGTGACCGCGCCATCAGACCTCAGCACCGTATAAGAGAACTGGAAGTGCTGCAGCTAGTGCTGCATTGCGAAGTAAGGCAGTGGGAACGCTACGATTGGTGTTTTCAAGCTGACGTACATGGCCACTGATTCGTTGGGTCTTAGCACTCCATTCTTGGACGTGTTCTTTGAAAGAAAGCTTGGTGTCAAGCACACCAAGCCACTTTACGGATGAGCTAGCATCCCTTGAGACGCCGTTAATTGTCAGTAGAGGAGAAAACTGACGAGATCTGTGAAGATGCAGAATCTCCATCGTTTCAGTCAACGAGAGACCATTCTTATTGCACCACTGGGTGACGGTCTCAACCCTGACGACAATCAGACGCGAAGATTCGACCAGAGTCTTTACCACCGAGAGGACCGCCACATCATCATCATATCTAAATAAGGAAAAGCCGTGTTTAAATAAAGATTCAAATAAAAAAAGTGGAACAGTATGGATGAAGCAGGGGATTCTTGGGGAAAACCATGTGGAATTTCCAAGAATTCACCAATAAAATCGTTCACTCGGAGGCGAGTTTTCCTGCCTGAAGCAAAATAAGCAGCCAAATTTACATTTGGAATAGGCCTTCCCTGTTCGCGCAAGCGGGCGGAGAGACGACCGGGCTGGATGCTATCAAAAGCGCATTCTACGGCAAGGGTAGCAAGAGTGCACACTTGCTACGCGTCCCACGCCTTCTCGATATTGTGAACAAGACGCTCCACGAGGTCCATGACTGATATTCCAGGGAGAGCTCCAAGTTGCGTTGGGGAGAAAATGTGGCTTGACAAAGCCCAGAAGGCGAAGCGTGTTGCAAATAAGCGTTTCAACCCTTTCCCTAGAGCTAGGAGGAGTGAAATTCGTCGCCAATTCAAAGGGCTAGTAATATCATTACTGTGAGGTTTAGGTATAACCACAACTTCAGTGCGGCGGAAAATACTTGGATGATGACTATATACCAGGCAGAGACTGTATAAGTGTACGATCCATGTTCGCCATGCTTTCACATCCCAGATAAGGCGAAGAGCAGAAACCGAGAGATGGTCATGACCTGGAGTAGTGGACGATGTACTAAAGAGACAATGTTGCATTTAGTCTTCGCCTATGGAAAGAGGTGCTGGAATGGCTCGTGATGGAAATGTAGGGGAGTACATGGACATATCCAGCTCCCTACTTACACGGGCAAGATTTGTGCGAAAAAAGATATCAGCGCGCTCAATCGGGGTACTGTACGTTACACCTTGAAATTGAATTAAAGGGGGACCAAAGCAACTAGAGAACTTTCGCCATCCTACCACTTCACGGGCCTCCATAATCGAAGACACAATATCTAAATTTGAGCGTTTATGCTGAAGCTTTGCTCGCTTAACAGTTTTGCGGAAGGTTTGGTGTGTCTCGCTAATCAGACAAGGATCACCACTGTTACGCGCGTCAATATGTCGTTGTCGTTGTTCAGAGCATTTCTGGTTCCAATAATCCTTAATAGCCACATATGCGGGCCTCGGGGGGATGGCTGCAAGTAGAATGGCTGACAGCGCAGCGATACCTGAGGAGGCCACCGCATCTATGAGCTGGGAGGTAGGTTCTTCCAAGGACAGGCTTGTAGGAGCGGTAGCTGTGAGAGCTTGGCGGAATATCTCTGTACTTTCGGCAATAAACACGGGCAGCCTCATTGACGGAAAGCGCCTCTGGATTTGAGAGAGATGCACTAAGCCAGATATTGTCTCATGATCAGAAGTTGTGTGAGTGATAGGGTCCACCCGAGCCAAAAGTCCTTCCATGTTCGTTAGAACAAGGTCGAGGACGTGGCCGGCGCGATGGGTAGAAACTCCATAAGGTAAAGCTGACCATAAAGAATTGTTGTAAATCTAGTCGACAAAGCGGCCAACTCCAGTCGAACGAGAAACATTGGGCTCCCGTAATTCGTGGTGAAGATTAAAAATTCCCATAATTGTGGAGATGGGCCTCACCAGCCAATTAGGGAGTGGGTTGAGACTCCCAGGCATGGGGGCTTGGGGTTGCCGGTAGACATTGATGACTTCCAGAGAAGGAGAGCACTGAAGAAG
The DNA here is from genome assembly GCA_019455505.1 of Pleochaeta shiraiana. NCBI lineage: Eukaryota > Fungi > Ascomycota > Leotiomycetes > Helotiales > Erysiphaceae > Pleochaeta > Pleochaeta shiraiana. Next base: position 6,158 of record JAHYSP010011069.1, on the reverse strand, counting down.
GGCGACAATATCTGGTGACGATCCACTGTCCAGCTGAATAGGACGGAGGTAACATATTTTCCGAATGTCTGTGAGTATGCGCGGGCGCGCGAGCTTCCACTCTCGATTGGGAGGAGTGAAGATGAAGTAGGCCAAGTGGGACTTGGTTGCGTTCTTGAAGTTTATAATTTTAGTCTAAGGCTCCTGGATAAAGATAACATCATTCTTGCCTTTGAAAGCGGCTTGTAAAAGAATGAGGTGAGAAGATCCACCACGCCTGACGTTAGCCTGGAGGAAACGAGGGCGAGGCGCGGAATGGCTCCTAAAATGAGCTATTTTGTTCATAAAGGCTTAGAAAATTATTGGATGCTTGCTCGTCTGAATCTAATTCTATAGATCCAAGCGAGGCATTCTCCAGAGCGGTTAACATATTTTGGCTGGCGGAAGGAGTGTGTGTTGAGGGGTTAGTGGAGTTTCCGGAGGAAGGCGTCGGATCATCTATGTTGACAAGATGGGAGGCAGTAGTAGTAGCGGCGGCGTCAGCTTTAGCCCGACGAGATTTACGGAGCTTTCTTCGGTTGCATGAAAAAATTTCTGTAACCTCTTTCTCCGAGAGCTAAGTAAGTTTTCCCTCGTGAGTGCGAAGGCGAAGGGGGCAATTAAGGTCATCTGGAGGGTGAGGGCCCAAGCAGTTGATACACCGTCGAAGATGAGGGCGTTCTCCTTGGTGGTGTAGAATTCCACAGCGGGCGCCAAATCTTGAATTCGACAGCGTAAGGATTGATGAAACCCGAAACAAGCTTCGCACTTCACTACCTTAGGGTTGGGGATACAGCGCTGGGATGGGGCGCTGTCGCCGATTCTAAAAGTGGGAACTTCTTTTGGAAAGAAGATGATCACCATGTGAAAGGGATCTTGCGTACCTTCGTGCTGCGACCAGTGGGCGTTGGATGGAGCCACGCCAGTCTGTGTCTGAGCAATATTCCTGACATCATCGAGCATAGTGGTGACCAAATTGAACAGCGGATTTCAAATATTGCGTTGTATGCGTTTGACAACATACCCAATACGTTCCTCTTCTTGGTTTGAAGACCCAGAGAGAGGCCTTAATGGAGTCGGTAATTACTGTCGCCAGTTTCAGCGATTCTTCGGACGCAAAGGTGATGCTGAATCAACTGGAGTTGCGGGAAACGGAGGTGATACCTTCCTTGAGGCCAGGGACAATTTGTAAAAAAAATCTTTAACTTCAGTTGCATCAGCTCTGAAGAGAGGGGCATCATCAGACAGGCGAAAGATAGCCTTGGGGCCCTCGAAGTTTACTGTTGGCGTTTGCACTGCTGTGAAAGACGGACGATTGACGATAGGATGAGTCGGAGCTTAGGGAACAGAGGCGGGAGGGCTGGCAACGGTCGCTACCCAGTTGCGAGGTTGATTTGACAAAGGAACGGGAGGTCGAGAGGGGACTTTTTGGCTGGGCGTAGGAAGAAGGCTCGCCGGCTTGAGCTATTTTGGGGTGTCGTGTCGCATAGGGTGCCTGGAGGCAACCGCAAGGAGAAACGCATCCATTTGCTCGCGCACGAAGGATTTAATAAGAGGGTCAGCCTCTTCAACGACTGTCCAAAACTTGGTGTGAGAGTTTTGAATCCAAGTAACTCGACCCTTTGCCTCGCGCTGGATAAGCTCGAGCACATCAGCGATTCGCTAGGCCAAAGGTGTTGGTTGTTAAGATTTGGCCATCACAAGGGCGATGAACAAATGGAATAAGGCAGTATTTGGTTTAGGGTAACAGTTGGAGTGAAATAGGGTCGGCGCGATGAATTTTGTAATGAGATTGTGTATGATTTTCTGAATAGGACCCTTTAATCCAGACAATTTATGCAACTGCATTAAGTTATCCAGTGATATAAGTTCATGTCACAGTTTTTTTGCGAGTACCAATTAAGGTTCATATAAATACAGGTTTGTATTTCTTCATTTAAGAAAAATAAAATAAACTGAAAATACATTATTAATCATACATTCCTCCAATACATAATATATTCTTTACTTTATCAAACCATAGTTAACTGATCTCTTCGATTTAACATCCATCACTGTTAAAACTTATATTCAATCAATATTACTTCCTTGAATGCTTTTGAATTTTAACATAAATTCAGTACATGATTACTTAGGACTGTATTTTTAGAGTTAGCCATAATTATTTGGATAGTCATAGAAATAATCAATTGTATGTGACACTGCCAAAGTCGTTTTAATCGTTTGCCTTTCGCTCTTCATAGGAAGTATTCTTTGGGTCATTTTCTTGCATAAAATTGATGCCAACTTTGGCATAGGATCAGGAATGTCTTGAGACTTGATCAAAATTTAGCACCAAGCTCCCCAGAATTTCCTAGACTATTTCCTGATGTTACGGGCTTGGCCCGACATAAGGTAGCAGGGAGCTGAATTTCTGGCCGTCAGATCATAAAATGATTGGTATCTGCGATGAAATTACACCAGGTCTATTCAATGCATTTGTGATCTAGATCGTTTTTATCAAGGTTTTTCTAAATCAAAAGATCATTCCAAGATTGAGATAACTTGCATTGCCTGATTTGGTATACCACTTAATGTTTGGCGAAATCACTGACTTGTTCCAATTTACGTGCATAGTAATAGCTGAATTGAGGTCTGTAGAATCAAAGAAAGTTATGATTTATTCTTGAACATTAATTATTTGCTTGTACGATTTGACACTCGCCTTTAACACTGAGTTCATTCTACTAATATTATGATCAATCCCATCGCACTGCACTGAACCAATAAAAAAGCCCCCCAAATTTTAGAGTCTCTTCAATCACTAATGGACCAGGTTCACCAGGCTTTTACCCCAAATATATCTAATTTCATCACTATTTTCCGACTTATTTTGATCTCATCTGACCAAACTATTTTGAACCTTAACCCAGATGAGTTCGCTAAATTACTGTTGAATCATATTGGATCTGTTATATAAATATTCTCTACTATATAAAACTACCTATCAGACGGAGATATCTACACTGATGGGTCTGCGCTTATCAAGAGTCATGTGACCAAGCCCGTTATAACACTCCCCTTATCTCTGGATACTAGCTTCCACAACTTCGATGGCGGCTCTTTTTTGACTAAATGATGGCCCACTTAAAATTTTTGTGAGCCCGCCAGCAGTCATACCTCTCCCACTAACCCATCTACCCACAAGGTTTCCAGTTGTCAGGATTGCTCGTTGTATAATATATATATATACATGGAGATAACCCGAATCATAGTGTTCTATGATTCTGGTCTGGCCTTTTGGCCGAGTGGCTATGCATCTATCTCTTGCATAATGTAGGATGGCAACCTTCAGCCTGAATACCCTTGTCCAAGCCTTGTCCTTGTCTCGCTGTCTATATGCCGCTTCTGACACCAGTTCTTATCTCGTCAGCGACATGTTGATATGAAATGTCCACATGTTTGATCTTCGACGTATTGGAAATACCACCCTGCAGCTGGATGCATGACTTGTTGTCACTGAGAAAGAGTGGTGTAGATTTCTCAGGCCTTCCCATAATCTGATATGTAAGCTTTGCTCCCCATACTTTAAGTTTCGCTCATTCACTGGCAGCTATATACTCTGCATTTGTCGTAGATGTTGCCACACAACTCTGATTTTTACTGATAGTAGCAACAGCCCCACCATTGAGCATCATGACTACAACTGTAATTGACTTTCGGTCACCAAGATCCCCGGCGTAGTCGGCATCTGCGAAATTGACCAATTCAACAGCTTTGAATATTACGTAATATACCTCGATATTGTAATCAACCTTGTATGGTGTTTCTTGTTTCCACCCTCCATTAGGATGCCAAAGTTCAAAGTTCCTTCTACGTAACTCAGGGCTCTGAGTACTGCCACCCAGTGATTGTGACATGCATTGTGTGAGTAAAGTGTTAGTTTATGAAATGCAAGTATTATGTCAGATCCGGAGTTACATATACATCAGTTTTCCGAGCATTCCCAGTAGGCTGTCAGCTCTTCATTTGTATATGATCTACCAGTAGTTCGCTCTAGTTTTACTACTGCATCATTCGCCATTGGAGTAGTATATATTTTCGTACTTGACAAAGTAGAGTCTCTAACTATGATTTTGGTAAACTGAGTCTGGTCGATGAAAATATTCTCGCCTGATCTTGTGATGCGCAGACCAAGAATATTTCTTGTCACTCCAAAATCTTTCATACTGAACTTACTCTTAAGCTGTTCCTTAAATTTGTCGACTTCTTGGTTACTAGGCCAAGTTATAATTTGATCATCTACAAGGCCAGGTTATAGTTAAGTCATCTACATGAATCTCAATGACTACTCGAGCACCTGAGTTTGTAAAGGTTTTTTGATCCATTGGAGCACAAATAAAACCAATTAAGCTAAGAAATTCAGCCAGGAGTGAATAACAGACATGAGCAGCTTATTTTAGCCTATATAAACTTTAAGTATCCGAGCATATCTTTCAAGTCGCTTGGTCATATGTTCTGACATTTTTATACATACTTCATCTAGTTTTCCTGCCAGAAACGCGGTTACAACATCTAGTATGTCCCAATTTTCTTTGGTTGCGATAGCTAAAATAATTTGATGGGCATCCAGTCTTAGTGTACGGGTGTGGGGTATTTTCTGTCACCGTTATGCCTTTAGTAAATACAGGAGATTCTGTGAATGCGGATTCATTTGCTCAGCGTCGGGAAAAATGTTGCGTTTCAGACATTTCTGGATTAAATGTGATTCCTTAATTTATATCCCAGTTTAGAGTATTCTTAAGCAACTCCTGCAAAGAAATGCATTTTTTGTAGTGAGTCATCTGTGGCTAGAATTGCGATATCGTCGGCGTAACCTAATTATTTCAATGTGCAACCTGTCTTAAAAAACGAGGAAATATATAGCATAAATAGGATTGAGTATACAGGAGATCTCTGTAGAAGACTACCGACTATACATTTTTCGGATGTAGTCACTACGTCAATACGAATTTGAATTTTGTGGCCAGTGGCGAAAGAGGACATCCACTTTACTAGGTGGTCTGGCCAGCCTTACTCCCTCAAGTCACGTACTAGTCTGCCCAGGGGAACAGTCAAAAGCGCCTTTTAAATCAAGAATGAGCATGCTTGCTGTACATTCTTTATTCAAAATTGTTCCTGTTACAGTCATGAATTTGGGGAAGTAGTACTATGTAAGCTGACATTACGAGTATTGATAGAGAAAATACGTTTGAATGCTATTAGATTTTATGTAAAAGTGATAGTTTGGAACTGAAATGGTGAACTATCCAGATGCGGTGCGATGCCATATTTATACCCTTGTGCGGCCGCTCTTCGGCTAAAAGCAAGCTAAAAGTAAGTGTCAAGTATTTCAAATATATTACACGTGACATTCCACATTTGTTTATGCTCTGCACAACACCACATTACAACAGTTCCACGTCATGGGTGAGACAAGTGGCAAGCTCATCTGCGGAACTTTTTGGCAGAGCACTAAATTGCTGCCTTGCAATTACTTAATGTCGAATGGCTATCCAACCCATATGCTTGGCTAGGAGGCTTTCAATCCCAATACCTAAAACAGCAAGAAGTGCAATTGGTTGGTACGACCGGGCTGAGGAGAGATCTGTCTTATTAGGTTTTTGTAGTAAAACTAGTACAGCCAGTCGGAAGCAGCGGGGGTGATAAAACGACCTAAGACATGCGAGGAATAGGCTTTGCACACAAGTCTCAATAAGAAGCCAAGCAATCCTAAAAATAGATGTGGAGATTTCATCTGGACCAGGGGCTGCGTTCCCTGCTTTGAAAATCGAATTTTTATGTTCATTTTACGTTATTGGGGGGAAGTTAGTGAGCGGTAAGGAACAGTGGAGTATCGATTGGGTATGTCGCCGGCTTCTGCGTGATAAGATAGAAGATTTCGGATGAGGTCCTCACTTTTTTCGCAAGGGGAGTTGGCGGGAGGGCTTACTATGGAGCTGGGGTAGATGAGAGGAGATGATCTAGATGTGCCTTTGATTTTGATTTGATTTGATTCATTTAACGTCCGCGGTTAGACTATCTTCCGATGGTTGCCTATTTGCCTCCCGTGGGGCGTAGGACGCGCTGTGGGGACTATGCCACAGCGAATGTTTGGGTAA